>JADRCH010000140.1:1321972-1344386 GCA_019843965.1 Rhynchomys soricoides
GAGGAGGAGGAGGAGGAGGAGGAGGAGGAGGAGGAGGAGGAGGAGGAGGCTCTAAAGACCTAACCAGAAAACTCTTAAAGCTAGGGAGAGAGATGGTTCAGTGGTTACAAGAATTTGCTGCTCTTGCACAGGACTAGAATTTGTTCCCAGCACCCACAGGATGCCTCATATCCCCTGTACTTACAATTCAAAGAGATCCAAGGCCCTCTTCTAGCTTTCTTGGGCACTGAATGCATGTAGTACACATACATGCACACAAAGTGTCAGGATAAAAATTAACACACACACACATACACACACACAAAAACCCATAATAGTCTTCTGAAATAACAATCAAACACATTGAAAAAGAAATAATCCTGTTAACAATAGTCTTAAAAACGTGGTAATAGGAACATTTCTGGGTTAAAAACTTTGGGATGGGTAGGTGGTCCCATCCCTCAACCAGGGGCCGTGCCTGTCCAAAGGAAGAACAAGGACAAAAAAAATGGAACAGAGACTGAAGGAAGAGCGAACCTGGGACTGCTTCACCTGGGAATCCATCATGTCTACAGACACCAAACCCAACACCGTTGCTGTGGTCACGAAGCGCTTGATGACAGGAACCTAGTGTGGTGGTTCGGGGGAGGTACAGCCAGCAACTGACCAATGCAGATGTGGATTCCTGGAGCCAACCATCAGACTGAGCTCAGGGAACCTGGTGGGGAGCTGGTAGAAGGACTGGAGGAGCGCGCTGAGGGGGATTGCAACTGCATTGTAAGAACAACACAGGCTGGCCTGGCTACCCAGTTCTCCCAGAGTCTAGACCATCAACCAGGTAGTGTACCTGGAGGGATCCATGGTTCCAGATACACATGTAGCAGAGGATAGCCTTACCTGACAGCAATGGGAGGGGAGGCCCTTAGTCCCAGGGAGATTTGATGCCCCAGCTTAGGGGGATGCTGGAGCAGTGGGGAGGAAGAGTGTAGGTGGGTAGGAGAACACCTTCCTACAGGCAAAGGGGAGGGGAAAGGGCAGATGTAGGATGGGGGTTAAGTGGAGGGGTAAGCAGGAAGTGGGATATCATTTGATAAATAAATGAATAGAACAATTAATAATAATAAAGAGAGAGAGGGGAGAGAGGAAGGGAGAGAGAGAGAGGGAGGGAGAGAGGGAGATCTGAGCAAAAGAAAAATAAAAATAAGTGGCAATAAATCTAACAAGTGAATTTTTTAAAAAAAACAAAAATATTAAGATACTGACAAAATAAATCAAAGAACATATTAGAAAATGGGAAGATCTCCCATGTTCTTGGACTTCTATTATCAATATTATAAAAATGACCATGCTATCAAAATCAATTTACAGAGTGAATTCGATCCTTATCAAAATATCAATGCAGTTTTTAAAATTCATATGAACACATAAAAGACCCAGAATGGTCAAAATAATCCTGTTATAAGCATCAGCACCCCTAATTTCAAGTCATATAATAGATCTCTGGTAACAAAATAGCATGATATTGGCATAAAGACAAATTCATTGATCAATAGAAGAGAATTGAAGATCCAGATACTAGCCCATGTTGCTACAGCTATGTAATTTTTGACAAAGAGGTCAACAATACCCATTGGGGAAAAAACTCAGCATCTATAACATATTATATTGATCCTAACTTTTACCCTTATATAAAACTCAATTGTGCCTAGATGAAGTACCTCACTGTAAGATCAGACATCCTGAGCCAGTTAGAGAAGAATACAGAGGAAAGCATTCCATAGGCCATAAGACTAACAATTAAAAATGGAACTTCATAAAACTAAAAACCTTACCCTACCAAAAACCATCATTTGTGTTATTAGATAACCTACAGAATAGAATTGGTGTTTTAGCTGCTTTATTATAGGACAAAGAATTATTGAATAGGAACACAGAAAGAATGGGAATAAAAAGCTTTAGACATCAAGCAAAAAAAAAAAAAACAAACTAAAAATTAGGGCACGGAACTAAATACAGAATTCTAAAAGAAGAAATAAAATGTCTGAGAAAAAATTTCATATTTCACATACTTAGCCATTAGGGAAATTAAAAATAAAGTTGTCTGATTTTGCCTCATCCTATTCAGAGTGGCCAAGTTCGAACATGACAACAATGGAAAGTGATGCAGCCATTCTGGAAATCAATG
Organism: Rhynchomys soricoides; assembly: GCA_019843965.1. Taxonomy (NCBI): domain Eukaryota; kingdom Metazoa; phylum Chordata; class Mammalia; order Rodentia; family Muridae; genus Rhynchomys; species Rhynchomys soricoides. Next base: position 1,324,137 of record JADRCH010000140.1, read on the forward strand.
CAGCAATTACACAAAACACTAGAATTAGAAATATCATATAATTCTACTCAAGTTGAACATATATCCAAAGTGCTATATATCCCACTAGAGAGGTGTTTGTTAATCCTATCCATAGCTGCTATATTCATGACTTCCAGAAGATGGGAAAAGCAAGGTATTCTTTAAGGAGTGAAAGGATGATAAAAATATGGTGTATTTGGACAATTGAATATTGTTCAGCAATTATAAATTTTTTATTTATTTATTTTTTATTTTTGATACTTTATTTACATTTCAAATGTTTCCTCCTTTCCAGCTCTCCCCTTTGGAACTTCCCTATTCTCTCCCCCCTCCCTCTGCCTCTATGGGGGGTATCCCCCCACCCTCCCACCCACCCTCTCTCAGCTTCCCTCCTAGGCATTCTCCTACATTGGGACATCTAACACCCTCCAGCCCAAGGTCCTCTCCTCCCCCTGATGGCTAACAAGGCCCTTCTCTGCCACATATTTGGCCAGCACCAAAGGTCCTTCCATGTGTATTCTTTGGTTGGTGATCCAGTCTTGAGGAGCATCAGGAGGCCAGGCCAGCTGCCACTGTTGCTCCCTCCATGGGGCTGCAATCTCCTTCAGCTCCTTCAGTCCCTTCTCCAACACCTCCATCTGAGACCTCACACACAGTCCTACCATTGCTGTGAAGAGACTCTTGGGTATTCTGAACATTTGGGCTAATAATTGCTTATCAGTGAGTACATACCTTGTTCATTCTTTGTGACTGAGTTACCTCAATCAGGATGATATTTTCAAGTTCCATCCATTTGCCTGAGAATTTCATGAAGTCATTGTTTTAATAGCTGAGTAGTTTTCCATTGTGTAAATGTACCACATTTTCTATGTCCATTCCTCTGTTGAGGGACATCTGGGTTGTTTCCAGTTTCTGCCTATTATATATATGGCTGCTATGAACATAGTGGAACATGTGTCTTTATTACATGTTGGAGCATCTTCTGGGTATATGCCCAGGAGTGGAATAGCTAGGTCCTCAGGTAGTATTATGTTCATTTTTCTGAGGGTCTACCAAACTGATTTCCAGAGAGGTTGTACCAGCTTACATTCCCACCATCAGTGGAGGAGTGTTACTCTTTCTCCACATCCTCACCAACATCTGCTGTCACCTGAGTTTTTGAGCTTAGCCATTCTGACTGGTGTGACCTGGAATCTCAAGGTTGTTGTGATTTGCATTTCCCTGATGACTAAGGATGTTGAACATTTCTTTGGGTGCTTCTCCGCCATTCGAGTTTCCTCAGTTGAGAATTTTCTGTTTAGCTCTGTTCCCCATATTTTGATAGGGTTATTTGGATCTCTGGAGTCTAGCTTCTTGAGTTCTTTGTATACATTGGATATTAGCCCTCTATCAAACATGGGATTGGTAAAGATCTTTTCCCAATCCGTAGGTTGCCATTTTGTCCTATTTACAGTGTTCTTTGCCTTACAGAAGCTTTGTAATTTCATGAGGTCCCATTTGTAGATTCATAATCTTACAGCATGAGCCATTGGTTTTCTGTTCAGGAACTTTCCCCCTGTGCCCAAGTGTTCGAGACTTTTCCCCACTTTCTTTTTCTTTCTTTTCTTTTCAGTTTATCTGGTTTTATGTGAAGGTTCTTGATCCACTTGGACTTGAGCTTTGTACAGGGCGATAGGAATAGATCAATTTGAATTCTTCTACTTGTAGATAGCCAGTTGAACCAGCACCATTTGTTGAAGATGCTGTCTTTTTTCCACTGGATGGTTTTAGCTTCTTTGTCAAAGATCAAGTGACCAGAAGTGTGTGGGTTCATTTCTGGGTCTTCAATTCTATTCCATTGATCTATCTACCTGTCACTGCACCAATACCATACAGTTTTTATCACTACTGCTCTGTAGGATAGCTTGAGGTCAGGGAGGCTGATTCCCCCAGATGTCCTTTTATTGTTGAGAATAGTTATTTGCTATTCTGGATTTTTGTTATTCCGTATGAATTTGAGAATTGCTCTTTCTAAGTCTATGAAGAATTGAGTTGGAAATTTGATGGGGATTGGGTTGAATCTGTAGATTGCTTTCGGCAGGATGGCCATTTTAACTATATTAATCCTGCCAATCCATGAGCATGGGAGATCTTTCCATCTTCTGAGATCTTCTTCGATTTCTTTCTTCAGAGACTTAAAGTTCTTGTCATATAGATCTTTTACTTGTTTGGTTAGAGTCACACCAAGATACTTTATATTGTTTGTGACGATTGTGAATGGTGTCATTTCCCTAATTTCTTTCTCAGTCTGTTTATCCTTTGTGTATAGGAAGGCTACTGATTTGCTTGTTTTAATTTTGTAGCTGGCCATTTATCAGCTGTAGCTGTTCTCTGGTGAAGTTTTTTTGGGTCACTAAAGTATACTATCATATCATCTGCAAATAGTGATATTTTGATTTCTTCTTTTCTAATTTGTATCCCTTTGACCTCCTTTTGTTGTCTAATTGCTCTAGCTAGAACATCAAGTACTATATTGAATAGATAGGGAGAGAGAGGGAAACCTTGCCTAGTCCCTCATTTTAGTGGGATTGCTTCGAGTTTCTCTCCATTTAGTTTGATGTTGGTCATATTGCCTTTACTATGTTTAGGTATGCTCCTTGAATTCCTGATCTTTCCAAGACTTTTATAATGAAGGGATGTTGAATTTTGTCAAATGCTTTTTCAGCATCTAATGAAATGACCATGTGGTTTTTTTCTTTGTGTTTGTTTATGTAGTGAATTACATTGATGGATTTCCGGGTATTGAACCATCCTTGCATCCCTGGGATGAAGCCTACTTGATCATGGTGATGTGCTTTTGGATTTGGTTTTGAGAATTTTATTGAGTATTTTTGCATCAATATTTATAAGGGAAATTGTTCTGAAGTTTTCCTTTATTGTTGGGTCTTTGTGAAGTTTTGGTATCAGTGTAACTATGGCCTTATGGAATGAATTGGGTAGTGATCCTTCTGTTTCTATTTTGTGGAAGAGATTGAAGAGTATTGGTATTAGGTCTTCTTTGAAGGTATAATAGAATTCTGCACTGCACCTATCTGGTCCTGGCCTATTTTTGGTTGGGAGACTTTTAATGACTGCTTCTATTTCTTTAGGGTTTATGGGACTGTTTACACGGTTTATCTAATTCTGACTTAACTTTGGTATTTAGTATTTGTCTAGAAACTAGTCCATTTCATCCAGATATTCCAATAAATTTAAATTTTGAAATCTACAAGTAGATAGATGGCATTGGAAATATTAATTCTGAATTTGGTAGTCAAGACCCAGAAAAACAAATTTTGAAAGCTCTCTGTCATTTGTGGATGCTGGCTTTGAAATTATATGTGTGTTTTTATGTTGTAGTGCCCATAGAAGTCAAGAAAGCAGTAAATGGCACACAGGGTCTTATTAAGAGAATGGAGATAAAATACAGATGATGTGGAAGGGATACATAAATAATCTAATCTATCTCTAAATAGATAGATAGAGATATATAAAAATAACTTTGAATGAGTGTCTTAGTTGTGTTTTTACTGTTGTGAACAGATACTATGACCAAGGCAATTCTTACAAAGGGCAACATTTAACTGGGTCTGGCTCACAGGTTCAGAGGTTCCTTCCAGTATCATCAAGGTGGGAACATGGCAACATCCAGGCTAGCATGGTGCAAGAGGAGCTAAGAGTTCCACATCTTCATCTAAAGGCTGTTAGCAGAATACTGGCTTCCAGGCAGTTAGGATGAGGGTTGGTTTTATTTTTTGTTTTTTGTTTTTGTTTTTGTTTTTTGTTTTGTTTTGTTTTTAGTTTTTTGTTTGTTTGTTTTATTTTGTTGTTTTGTTGGTTTTTTGCTTTTGGTTTTTTGTTTTGTTTTGTTTTTAGAGACAGGGTTTCTCTGTATAGCCCTGGTTGTCCTGGAACTCACTCTGTAGACCAGGCTGGCCTTGAATTCAGAAATCTGTCTGCCTCTGCCTCCCAAGTGCTGGGATTAAAGGCGTGCACCACCACTGCCCAGCTAGGATGAGGGTTTTACAGCCCACTCCTACAGGGCCATACCTTCTAATAGTGCCACTCCCTGGGTTGAGCATAAACAAACAATCACATTCCACTCCCTGGCCCCCATAGGCTTGTTCACATGAGTCTATGGAGTCTATACCTAAGCATAGCATAAGGCAAAATACATTTAGTCCAACTTCAAAATTCCCCATAGTCTATAGCAGTCTCAAGAATGTTAAAAGCAAAACAATTGTTAAAAGTTCAAAGTGTCTTCTGGGATTCATTTACTCACTTAACTGTAATTCCCAAAGCAAGACAGGAAACCAGCTGGGCAAACTCCAATCTCTGCATCTCCATGGCTGATGTCAAAGCAGTCTTCAGATCTCCAACTACTTTTTCATCTCTTTTGACTTTAAAATCCACATTCTTCCAAACAAAAACATAGTTAGACCTATCACAGCAATATCCCACTCCTGGTACCAACTTCTGTCTTAGGTAGGGTTTTACTGCTGTGAATAGACACATTGGCCAAGGCAAGTCTCTACCTCTTGATCCAAAGGAGAGGACTCTCATTCCACATTGGGTGGAGTTAGAGCTTTGGAGCATCAAAGGCCACCCCTATAGTGACATACTTTCTCCAACAAGGCCACACCACCTATCACTCACTGGGCCAAGCATATTTAAATAACTGCATTCTTCTCTATGGCCCCCATAGGCTTGTTCAAACACATGAGCTATGTCCCTGATGTGAACAGTATTAGGGTGTGCATTCAATAAACAATCCCTGTCTGACTGAGATCAGTGTTTGTGTGGTTTCTGCAGTGACTTTCAGACCCAAACTCCATGACACCTAAATGCCTCAAAAGCATTACCACCTGGGTGACTCATACACATTACTAAGTTCAGCTGCAGCACTAGGTTCAGCCATAGTTATCTCTGGCTTTATGTTCTCAGAAAACACTTTCCAGAAGATTTCACTTCAGTGAAATGGTCTCTTCTTATCACGATTAAATTTTTAGCTCCAGCTAGCCAACATCAATTGTCCCTGTAACTCCTTCTGTTCTTGAATTTGGCCAGAGTCACAGGGCCAAAGCTCCGGAATTTTGCTGCTTGCTGGGGCTGAAACATGTCTCCCTTATTCTATTAAATCCTTCACTGCTTAGGATTTGCTGTCCTGGCACTTGCTGTGTAAACTCACCTTGAACTCAGAGATCTGTATGCCTCTATCACCTGAGTTCTGGGATGAAAGACATATATCACCATACTGAACCTAAGCATGTTTTTACTTGAAACTGGTTCAGTACCAGGATGGCCTTGAACTCAGAGATCTGCCTGCCTCTGTCCCCTGAGTACTGGGATTAAAGGCTTGTACTACAATGCCTGGACAAAATATATAAAGAACTCAAAAAGCTGTAGTGCCAGGGAAATGTTACTGAACACCCCACTCCCACCCCACCACCACCACCACCAAAAAAAAAAAAAGGACAGGGGCAGATCTAATGCAACTCACAGCAGGGTCTTTATTCTATTTGAGCTAACTCAGTGCCCCCCTCCCCCAATGCACCACCACCACACAGGATGGTTTGGGTGGTGGGGAACCCAGAATGTATATCAGGGAAAGGTTTTATAGTAAACAGCAAGCAGGGAGTATGTATGCAAGCATCTAATTGGAAAGCTACAGTGGCCTTTAACATAATTGCCTGGTGCTGGGAGTCATATCATAAACTTAATTTCTGCTCTCCTCTGCATTTTTGGTCATTAGGCAAGGGGAAAGCTTGTAACCTGGGGTGTAGGTTTGTTGAGGAAATAACCTGGAGACACTGGTCTTGTTGCTGGTGTAACCTGAAAATGCTGGTCTTGTTGGGGATTAGCCTAGAGACTGGAGCTAGGCTCAGGTTTTTGGGGGGTGGGTGTTGGAGAGTGGAACTAGGCACCAGCCTGTTAATTTACCTGAGTTTAAACTTAGCTCAGGTTCTCTAGAATGGAGTCTGAACATAAAAGATTTGGTATCTCAAAGATAACCTCCATAAAACCAAACAACACAATTAAAAAAAATGGAGTATAGAACTAAACAGAGAATTCACAACAGAGGAATCTCTAATGGGCTAGAACCACGTAAAGAAATGTTCAAAGTCCTTAGTCACCAGGGAAATGCAAATCAGAACCGCCCTGAGATTACACTTTACACTAATTAGAATGGCTGGTGGTACATGCCTTTAATCCCAGCACTTGGGAGGCAGAGGCAGGCAGATTTCTGATTACCAGGCCAGGCTGGTCTACAGAGTGTGTTCCAGGACAGCCAGGGCTGAACAGAAAAACCCTGTCAAGAAAAAAAAAAAAAAAAAGGAAGAAGAAGGAAAAAAACCCCTCAAGTGACAGCACATGTTGGCAAGGATGTGGAGAAAGAGGAACACTCATCCATTGCTGGTGGGATTGCAAACTCACACAATCACTTTGGAAATCAATCTGGAGGTACCTCAGAAAATTGGAAATAGGTCTGCCTGAAGACCCAGCTATATCACTGGGGTATATAACCAAGAGATGATCTACCATGCTATAGGGCACACATTCCACTATGTTCATGGCAGCCTTATTTATGATAGCCAGAAGCTAGAAACAACTGAAATCTCGCACAGCAGAAGATTGATACAGAAAATGTGGTTCATCTGCACAATGCAATCAGATTAAACTGTTAAGATTGAGGACATCATGAGTTTTGCAGGCCAATGGATGGAACTAGAAAATATCATCCTGAGTGAGGTACCTCAGACCCAAAAGGACATGCATGCTATGTAGTCACTAATAAGTGGATATTAGCCAAAAAAGTACAGAATACTCAGGATACAATCTACAGAACTCAAGAAGGTTAACAAACCGAAGTGTGGATGCCTCAATCCCACGTGGGAGGGAAAAAATCAATCACAGAGAGCAGAGGGCAGGAGGAAACTGAGTGAGAGAGGGGACAGGGAACGGGAAAGGGGAACATGATCAGGTTTGGGGGGCCAAGGGGAAAATGAGTTGAAGTCTTGAGAGCCAGAAGAAAGAATGGAAATAGGCAACCTCTGGAGGTAGAAGGTGGGGGACCCTCCAGAATGTACCTGAGACCTTGGAGGTAAAAAAGTCTCAGGACTCAAAGGGAGGGACCTTAGTGAAATGCCCATCAGTGGGGAGAGGAAACTTGTAGAGCCCACCTCCAGTAGAAAGACAGGGCATTAAGTGGACAGATGGGGTTGCCATCCCACAGTCAAAAACTCTGACCCAGAATTGTTCCTGTCTGAAAGAACTACAGGGACAAAAATGGAGAAGAACTGAGGAAAAGGAGGTCTAGCACCAGGCCCAAAGTGGGATCCAGCTCCCAGGGAGGCCCCAGGCCTGACACTACTACTGAGGCTATGGAGTGCTCACAGCAGGGGCCTATCATGACTGCCCTCTGAAAGGCCCAACAAGCAGCTGAAAGAGTCAGATGCAGATATTTACACCCAACCAATGGACAGAAACTGGGACCCCTGTGATTTATTTAGGGAAAAGCTGGAAGAAGCTGAGGAGGAGGCCTTACCCTAGAGGAAGACCAGCAATATCAACTAACTTTGACCCCTGGGATATCATGTACACTGAGCCACCAACCAGGCAGCATACATAAGCTGATATGAAGCCCCCAAAATATATTTAGCAGAGGACTGCCAGGTCTGAACTCAGTCAGAGAAGATGTACCCAACCCTTGAGAGAGTCAAGAGCCTAGAGAGTGGGGAGGTCTGGTGTGGTGGTGGTGGGGGACACCCTCTTGGAGAGGGGGGGCAGGTTTGGTATGTGGAAGAGTGAAACAGTCAGTGAGTGGACTTGTAGAGTAATAAAGTCTGGACTGTAAAAAAAGGTTAAAGACAAAAAAAAGCAAAAAAAGCAAAAAAAGCAAACAGCTGACATTAATCCTCCTGGACTGAACAAATACTAGATTCTTACTCTTGTAGACCACATGGAACCATTATTGGATTAGCACAACCTGTAGGCCATTAAAATAAATCATTTCTTCTATACATATATACAAAGACTCATTGTATAAGTTCTGCTCCTCTAGATAGCAAATACAGGAGGTAAGAAAAGGAAAGAGATCATTAGCAAGTATACTTGGGCATACTGAGGTATGCAGCCATCTGATAGTTCTCTTTTAACATGAAAATATAATTCACTGAATTATACTCTACTTTCAATATTTCTAGGGAGATAAAACCACATTTTTCTGAGGTCAAGGTTGTGATGTGTACTCTTGGTTGTCCACTTGAAAATATCTGGAAAGAACAAATATTTACACAAGGAGGACATACCCCTGAGATATGTCTGATTGAATTCTGTTAATGACTTCTAACCAAGAACATGAAGCTGGAAGACACATGGCTTTAATCCAGATCCTGAGCCAGGACCACACACCATTAATCCTGGACACGCCCTCTGCTGGAGGTGTATATAAGGCCATGGAGGCAGGAATATTTTACTATTTGTCAGCTTATCTTCAGCTTGTTCACACATTCATCCCTACAGAGGCATTGGATCCGACTGCTTCCACTTTCCAGCCTATAGAGGAAACAAGCTGAGACGATCTGACTTGTGGGACTAAAAACTAAAAGGCTAACTTTTCATCCTTAGAGAGCCGTTGTTGGATTAGCAGGACTGTAGCCTGTAAGTACTTCCAAAATTTTCCTTTTCATCATGTATATAGAGAAAGATTCATTCCATAACTTCTTATTTTATTGAATATTTTATTTATTTAAATTTCAAATGTTATATGCTTTCCCGGTTTCCCTTCCACAAACCTCTGTCCCATCCCCCTCCCCCTGCTTCTCTGAGGGTACTCCCCAGCCAACCCATGCACTCCCCCCTCACTAGCACTCCCCTAGGCTGGGGCATCGAGTCTTCACAGGACCAAGGTTCTCCCCATCCACTGATGCTAGATAAGGCCATACTCTGCTACATAATCGACTGGAACCATGGGTCCCTCTATGTGAGCTCCAGCATTCCCAGGGAAGGAGGAAAGGGGCTGCACAAGGCCAATTCACCAATGATTACCACAGTGCCTTTGCACTAGATGAGGAAGCATTTGAAGTAGTTTTGGAGAAAACATTAGGAAACCAGGTTTCTGTACAACAATTTAAAATGCTGTTCCTTGTGCTGTTGAGGGGCAACATCTGTGGGCAATACATGGAGAGTCAGAGCTGTCCCTCTGGGGTCAGAAGGCATATTTTTTAATTCACGAGAGTCATGCCCTAGTGGAGTCAAATAGTCTGGTTGAGGGAGTGATTTCAAATGCATGCCACTATTTGCTCAGAATAGAGGGGAATGCCTGGACATGTAGCAGAGAACTGGACTCTGTATAGCTCAGGTGCTGATTAGATCTAAAAGTCCCATTTTGGGTGATGGCACTGGGACTCAGCTCCTGAATGCAAACCACTTAGTCTTAAAATGTGGATCTTTAGTAAACTCTTGGGCCCCAAAGTTGTTCTGGCTCTTCATCTTCAGCTTTATCTTTGAGAAAAATCAGGGAAAATCCCACCAGCTACTATGGTGTTGCTTAGGGCACAAACAAAAGACCAGTTTTCTCCTGTTTGGACTTAGGAAAATGAGTTCAAGTAATCCCTGGCTTCTTTGCCAGGTGATTCAATCAAGCTATGGATGATTTTATTTTCTTTCCATAAAATTTTTTCTATTGTTAGTTAACAATATTAAACATCAAAATATAAAGTATTTGAAAAGTGAGGAAGGTAGAATGGTATCAATTAGAAAGGAGCCTGCAGCAGTGGTGTACGTTAATACTAAGAAAGAGAGACCTTGGCCAGTTTTCATGTAAGTACTTTCAATCTCTGCAATCAGGACATAGGACAAAAAAAAAAAAAATAGGGGTTTGAGACCAGAATGAAGTAGTAAAGATGAAGTTTGTAAAAATGAGTTGTTCTGTATCATCCCGGAAATCTTCTTGGTGGGAGTTGGTTCCTGAATTTCCAGGGAGAGCAGTCAGGCAGGATGTTGAGCTGAACCTGATAAGTGTTTTAATAAGTGATGAATGATACCTTCACAAAAACATCAGAGGAAACTTTTTGGAGACTTTTCTAATTGGGGAAAAAGGTGAAGATTTTACTGGCCGTTGCCAAGCTTTAATCTCCTCTACTACAGGTTTCTGAATTAATTTAAGGAGTAAACTTATCCTTCAAAACTTCATATTTTTTTAAATTCCATGCTATGCCAAATGATGATGGTGATGGTGATGGTTATGATGTGATTTTTCTTTTTTCTTAAATTATTTCTTTTTTTGCCTTTCTCTCTTTTTCTTTCCTTCATTCATTTTTTTTTCTTAAATATTTGCTTTCACCATTCCCTTTTTTAAAAATTGAAATTAGATTTTTCTCTCATTTAGTCCATCTTTACTACCAGCTGGATCTCTCCAGGTTCTATGAACTGTGTGGATATAGTCCTAGACAATGGGGTCCTACTGTCAGTATGCTGAGAGTGAACCTCTCTCTTAGCATTAGTCTATGTTATTTGTGAAACTCAATGGGACCTCATAGCATAAGGACACAACAGAATGTAGCAGAGTCCTTCCCCAGGGAGACTTGCCTGGTTACAAAAAATGGCCACACCAGATTCTGTATCCACCATTACTAACATTACCCTCATGTAATCTATAAGTCTTTACTGCAAGAAGTTTCAACAACACCACACAACTGTCTCTTCATTCACTCTCTTCATCCAACACTAGCCCACCTGAACTCTACTGCTCCTGTCGAAACCCACCACTGTCCCACCAACAAATCCTGTTCCACATTTTCTTCCAAGATGGAGGAATGCAACCTTGTAAATACACACTGGCCACAAGTAAATGGTAGGCAAGCTAATACCCAAAGAATCTAAAAGGCTAGGCAAATGGGAGCACCTTCTGAATTCTAAGAACCTGGGATGAGATTTTTAAGTGAGTTCTCTAGGTATGGGGCTCTACCCATGGAAAGGTATGGCCTACCAAATCATAGGCTCAGAAACCCTGATCACATCAGGATGAGCTTTATTTATTTATTTATTTATTTATTTATTTACATTGTATTATGTTGTCCACCATTTCTGGCTCTTATAGCTTTTTTTTTTTTTTTTGATATTTTCTTTATTTACATTTCAAATATTATCCCCTTTCCTGGTTTCCTCTCCCTGCTTCTATGAGGGTGTTCCCTCACCCACCCACCTATTCCTACCTCCCCACCCTTGATTCCCCTATACTGGGGCATCTATCGAGCCTTCATAGGACCAAGGACCTCTCCTCCCATTGATGCCTGACCAGGCCTTCCTCTGCTATATTCCTTGGTGGTTGCTTAGTCCCTGAAAGCTCTGGGGGTCTGGTTGGTTGGTATTGTTGTTCTTCCTATGGGGTTGCAGACCTCGAAGCTATAGAGCTGTTTTGCTTGCCCATTCAAACTTCATCAGAGCCCCTGAAGGTATGAAGCCCTGGCCTTCAGCACACATTCCCTGCCTGTCTACCACCTAACTTCTGTCTGTCTTCTGAATGTGAGGATTCTCAAGGACTTTAAGCTCTCACAACTGAATACCTAGTTCAGCCAAGTGTTCTCCTTTCTACCAACAGTTGAAGAATTTGAAGAGTTCCCAGTCCTTCTGTGAAGCCTATATGGACATGACAGAAAACACAGGTGCTTCCCAGTTAGGACCCTGTAATACTCAGCCTTCTCCTATGGAGTCCAGTCAGCTTGTTTCAGGTCAAAGCTCAGTGATGCCTACCTGGAAACAAACAGTGATGGCATCTGTATCCTGTAGAACACATGAGACAGCCTGTACTCAGAACTCAACAGGACACCCAAGAAAAGCCATTGATTTCCATTTTGGAGAGCCATGTGAGACTGCTTCTGTAAACCAGCATGCTGTGTCCGCTAAGCAGAAGAAATCCCTTGCAGGCTTTCAGCTTATGCTGCTCAACAGCACCCCCAAGACATGCCTCCCTCAATCCCAGAAGACAGCAGTACTTGACACCAAGGAGACTCTCTACAATGAAAGCCACTGGATGAGGACACTGAACTCTGACAAGACTCTCTTTATCCAAAATAGAGCCATGGGTGAGAGTCAGATTACCTTTGGTAATCAGCAAATTGCTCTCTCCAGAAGCCAATCAGGCCAGGACCTAAATGTGGATCACTTCCTTGCATCTGAATATGACCAGACCTTCAGTGGTGACATTGAGATGCCTTTCAGTGGTGACCAGACCTCCTACTACAGTCAGATGACAACAAAGAATGGAAAGCATCTGACTCTCTATGGGAGTCAGATGACAGCACCCAGTTTTAGCCAGGCCCTTCAACCCAATCAAATCCTAACTTCCTTTTCTGAGCAGAATCCTGCTGGGTATCAGCAGAGGAGCCTAGTAACTGATAACAGATCCTATGGAGATCAGATGATACCCTCCAATGGATACCAGGCTTTCTATGAGCCTCAGATGAGAGATAACTGTGACCAGATAAAGCACTACTATCAGATGACATCCTTCAGTGGTCAGAATGTTTTCAGAGGTCAGGAGACATCAGGCTACAGATGTGACCAGGATTTGATTGTGAATCACCAGGTGACAAGTCCAATTGGTGGCCAGTCTCTCTATGACTTTCAGAAGCCAACCTCCAGTTTTGACACAATTCTTCATGGGACTAATAGGACAACATCCAGTACAGAAGACAACCTGGCTTGGCATCCAGAGACAAGTCCCAGTTCTGAAGAGACATTCTATTTGGGTCAGGTGAGGACCTCTGTCAATCAGAATTTCTACCCACGTCAGAATGGAACACCCAATATTGAAGAAAGCCTTGATCCTCAGGTGACTTCACTTAGTAACCAAGCCCCGGATGTGGGTGAATCCTCATACCTTTCAAGTTTCCTTTTGATGCAAAGACAATCTCAGGAAAGCTCTTCACCTTCCAGTTTGATCCAAGGACAACATCCAGAGATGAAGTCAGACCTCAAGACCCAGAGCCCTGTGTCCCAGAAGAAGCCTCATTCTTTGAAGCGCTACTTCTGTAACTACCAGGATTGTAAGAAATCTTACACAAAGTCTCAGCACCTTCGAGACCACATGAAGAAACACACTGGTGAGAAACCTTATGCATGCGATGAGCCTGGATGCACATGGGAATTCTTCCGCTCAGGAGATCTCAAGAGACACAAACAAAAGCACGATGGATTGAGGCCCTATGCCTGTTCCATGTGCAACAGAAACTTTTCCAGATTGTATTATCTCAATCAGCATCTGAGGCACTGCCATAATGAAGCATCGCCCACCAATGCAACCTGACTGTCCACAAAAAATATCTTCCCTAAAAAAGCCTTATTGTTTCCTACCTACAACTCTGTCAACAACAAATAGATTTTAATGTTTGTAGATGACAAAACAAACAAACAAACATTTAGAATAAGAAACTGTACCATGTAATACTCAGACATCTAATTTTGCATGGGGAAATCTTCTTAACTCACCCCTTTTTAATGAGAGTATAACCACATTTCTACAACAAATTTTGGCTTATTGTAGTTTGGACTAAGATGGTATAGAAATATAAAAATTAAGATATTGCTGAATGTATCATTGTACACTGAATCAGGATCAAAATTTCTTTCCATTGTTATCTTTTACCCTAGAATTTTGTTAGCATTTTTAGTTATGTGTGACAGTTAAGGCTATACGCCCATTGTATAAATTAGGACTATGATTGTTACGATTTATACTGTTATATTTGATTGAGAATGTGTTTGTAAAAACACTCATTTATTTATTTTTTGATCTGTAATTGCTACATTTCTTAAAAGATATATCCTTCCCCCATCTTAACAGAGTATAAACTGAGATTTCTAAATTCACTTACAAATTTCTATTTGGTTAGAGACATCATTATTAGGCTCTAGTGACTTTTGACTTTGTTAATGAAAAGGAATCCCAAAACTGGATTACTTACATGATGTAGAGCAGAGCAATTTTTGATTTTAGTTATAAAATGGATAAAAATGTACAAAACAATTCCTGTGCTTTTTCAAGAGAATGAGGAAGAACAATACAAAGTGGAAAGAGGGAGCCCAGTATGACTAGCTTGTTATTCTTCATCTATTTTTCTATTGTGTCACTTATTTTTTATTGTTGATTAGTGATTAAAAGAAAACTTAACAGAATAGACAACCTTTGTATGACATTTATGTTTTTCCATCTAAATACAAATATGAATACTCAATACCCTCACCTAATGATTTCAGTGAGTAGAATAAACACACTACCTTCTGACACACTGTAAATGCAGTAGCATCACTCTAATTTTCCCTATGTAGGTTATATACTCAGAGAATTCAGGAAGCTTCCTTTTTTCCTACAATTTAGAAATACCGTGTCAACAGAAATGTTAGCCTCTGTTGCATCTAATAATAAGACATGTGGCAGTTACAAGTCCAACTAATCACTAATCTGAATTTGTTGTTGTTGTTGTTGCTGCTGCTGCTGCTGTTTGTTTGTTTTGTTTTTTGATGGTTTTTGAGATAGAGTCTCAATATGTCTCCTTGATTGATCTGGAACTCACTATGTAGACTAGGCTGGGCTTGAATTCACAAAGTTCTAAGTCTGCTGAGTGCTGTGGTGGAATTATAACTATGTGTCACCGTTGGCATTTCATCTAGGTTCAGCTCCACAGTTACCTGGAAACAGCCAGGTGTGCCTGACTAACCATAAAAGGGGCTGCTTGTCCTCTTCTCACTCTTTTGCTCTTGCTCCCTTCTCTTCTCTTGCTCCTGACCCTTACCTTCTCTCTTCCCACCGCCCTTCCCCCTCTCTCTTCACATGGGCCTGCAGAAACCCCCTCTTCCTCCACGCCATACTTCCCCTCCACTAAACATATTTCTTCCTTCTTATATTTTTATAAAACAACAGTCACCACTCCTGTCCACTAATCTAGCATTTTGGAGCTATTTAGTGGGACCCAGCAAAAGTCCCACTCAAATATTCCCAACAGAGTTTAAAAGGAAAGCAGCAATATAATGACAAAAAAGTACAGCAAGCCTAAATCTAAATTGTGTATGCTGAAATTTTATTATCAATTTAAATGTAAAATTATAAACAATTTAGAAAATGTAGGAAATTATTCAGTGTCTCAGTTCAGGTTCCTGAATTTGAAACCAAAGGCAATGCTCATAAAATAAAGAAATAATAAATTTGGTCTCTTCAATTTTTTTTTTTTTTTGCTCTGAAAGTCACTGAAAGTGATAAACAAATAAACCTTCAGTTCAAATATCCACAAACCACATGTCTGACAAAGGAAGTGAAAGTCTCAATATTATGAAAATCAAACAGTCCAGTTGAAGAAATAGATGTGGAAATATTTAACTGGAAATATTTAGATGAAAACAGACACAGGAAGAATATTCAACATGCTTTCCCATTTTAGTATACCTTCACTGTTTCTACTTCAAGCTCCTGCTTTGAACTCCTCCTTTGGTGTCTCTTGATGATGGGCTAAACCCTCTAAGATAAACCCTTTCCTCCCCCCAGTTCTTTTGGTGATGGTGTTTAATGCAGCCAAAGAAAGCAAATTAGACACCAATTTAACTTGAAATACCTCAACCTGGATACAGTATAAATGTTCCCAATATGGTAGGTAAGAAATCTCTTTCATATCACTATAGTTGATTACAATACAGTCTTGCCATCAGCCTATTGATGTATTTAACAAAATAGTTACATACTCAGATTAGTATTAGTTGCAAAATTATACGTGTGTGTGTGTGTAATAAGATGCTAAACAGTACTTTTATGAAGGTTAAGATCAGGCAAAATTAATTTATGGTCATATAAATTTAGAATAGTAATGATTGACTTTGGAACAGGGATTCAGTGGAACATTAGAAAATACCTTTGACTGACAAAAATGCTTCATGTCTTAATTCAAGTGGTAAATACTAAGTTTATAAATCTTTCAAAGTTCTATTAACTGTATAACAAAGTTTGTATGTTTAGTTTTATGTAAATTGGGTCTTAAATAAAATGATTGAAAATACTATTTTCTAAACTCTGTGGCATTTTTGGTGTTTTAAAATTGTGTGATTTATTGGTCCTTCTAATAAATATTTGGTGTGCACCTAGTTTTGTATTTGTAATTTTACAGTCTTTCTATAAACGATGGTTTCCATAGTTACATAACCTGCAAGCCCTTGAATATAAAGTAACTCTCTTTTACAAATAGACTTGTTACTCATACTCCTTTCCCAAGACTTCTTAATTCAACCCAAGTCATTACTACAGACAATTTCTGCTTCATCCCTACACTTTAGCATCCATTACTCTAATACATATCTCATGAAGTTGGTCTTGTAAAGCTTTAATAACTAAAATAATTATTTTTGTTATTTTTCTCATATTTCCTTGGACATATGTCAAGTTGAAAATGTGATCTTTGTAATATATATTAGCCACTTTCTTTCACTCCTCTATGGTATGCCTGTGTCACAGGAACAAATGATTATGTTGTTGCTTTCTAGCACTATCAGTCACCATCTTTGACATCATCATTACTCAAAACAATGTCTCTAGCTCCCCAAAGAGTTGTACAGCATAAGCTAGGATAGGATGCAATATCGAAATCTTGTTTTTAAGTTCTAGCTCTCTTTCGTGTTAAGAGCTTAGACCTATCTTCTATATTTGTGGCTCCTAACATGACTTACACCCACTATTCATAAGATGCTTTATAAATTTATAGATGAAACACAAGGTAAAGAGAAAATATGAATTTACCAGGCAAATGAATTGATAGGGAGTTTTTGCAACAGATAGGATCTTTACTGTAAAAACTGAAAATAAGAAAAGCAAATTTAATTTAGTAACATAAAAGATGTGATAGATAGAATGCAAAGACTTTTAGGAGGTAAGACATTATGGTTTTGAGCTGAAAGGTTAGTGGTTTCCTCTGAGACTGAAACATTCCATCCTTCAGAAACTCCTTAAGTAGGAAGGTAAGCAACTAATAAATAATAGCTTCAAGAAGTCCCTGAAACTAACCAAATTCACTATGCCCCTCTCGCCTAGAGTAAATAAGCCAAGAGGTAAAAAAGATTCTGAGACCATCCAGCTTCCTGGAAGAAGCAGAAACCATCCAAAGTGCTTGCTACACATATGCAGCTCAAAACTAGATGCCTGGGAGTGATTGCTCTTAGCTTACTCACTTGGAAAGGGCACTATCCAACCTGTTGTGCTGTCAGTGTGCTCCAGGTTTCTAGCTTTTGTGAGCTTTTACCCATGCTGAGGTGGACTTTGGTGATGTAGCTGGTTATGAGTCATTTTTGCCCCTGCCAACACCTCATCTATATTCCTGAAAATAACCTCAATAAAACTTACTGATTCACCAAGTATACATATTTGGTCTGTCGTGAGCTCTATCTGAGATTAGTAGATGAGTATTGTTTCTCCCCAGGAAATATGATAGCTCAGGCACTAAGTCTCTTGTCTTGCAATAATGAAAAACTGAGTTCAAACTTGGAACTCATGTAAAACTAACCTGGTATGCTAGTTCACCATTATACCCAAAATACTGGGGTAGCCGATAGGCTCAGGCTCACTGATTAGCTATGCAATCATGAATTCTGCAACAGTGAGATCCCCTATTTCAAAAGAAGTAAATAAATTGATGGTGCCTGAGGAATGTGTCTTGATGATAAGGTTGTCTTCTGACCTCCACATGTGAACACACATGTACATTGCACACACATATTCACCTTCATAAACATACACATATGCAGACAGGTAGAAATATGTTGTAAATTCAGTGGCCTTAGGCATGAGAGTGAAGAGTTGGGATGTTTACCTAATGAATGCCTTAAATATATCCATATTGGCCTGTCAAAAATGTTAGTTGGGTCATTTACATCATGGAATTTTTATTTCATTGATACTATGGATAATTAGTAATTAAACATGATAAATAAAGTATTTTATATAGTTACTGTGGTGAACTACACAAAACAATTTATATAGTTGTCATAGGCTAAGCTTGCATGTTAAAATAGTTACTTCCTTTGCTTTGAACAGCACTGCTTTCCAGGCACTTGTAGCAGTGCTCATACATAATACATGCTCAACAATTTTTGCATGACAAATAAGTGAATACTTGAATTCTCTAACAAATAAACATGGGTTAGTTAAAGGGAGAGTGTCCAACCTGTATTCAGCTTGGAATGTAAAGCCCATGGGCAAAATAGTAATTTAAGAGAATCCATTATATTCAACAGCTTGAGAAAAGCCCAGCAGCACTGAGATGCAGAAAGCTAATTTCGAAACCTGGGTGATGAGGCTACAAAAAGGTGGTAAAGGGAGTCTGGAAGGTGCTAGGAACATGTTACCAGTTCTGCAGTGCACTGCAAAAAGGGAAAGTTCCTGATTAATTCTAGGAGAATCATGAGAAGAGTTTGATTTACTGAAAGTCAAGAGATGAAAAGGAAGTGGTTTTTGCAGTCTGGGAAAGGCATGAGCAATGTTGGAAATCAGGACTGTAATTGTTCATATTTTACTGATGTAGTAAAGACAATGGACAAAAGCAACTTGGAAGTGAGGACACTGCTGCCTACCCCTTGTTCCCTGTGGCTTGCTGCACATGGTTTGCTCAACCTGCTTTTATATACAACTCAAGCACCACTGCCCCTCCTCCCAACCCTGGGTCTTTCTATATCAATAATTAACCAAGATAATGCCCCACAGACTTCCTACTGGCAATCTTATGGAGGGATTTTCTCAACTGAGCTTCCTCTAGTTTATATCAGTTGACAAGAAAATTTCACCAGGACAGAGTATGATAATGAAAATGGAAAGCATGGATAGCCTGAAGAGTCTGTAGCATCTAGGAGCAATTGATTAAATTTAAAAAAGAAAAGAAAAGAAAGAAAGAGAAAGAAAGAGGTCAAGAAAACTAATGAGCTTATACATTACAAAATATATCAAAGGCAGGAATACCAGTTATTGAAGGTGCCTTTTGTGGAGGTAGGGCTAGAGTGGACCATTATATATAAATACACTGATGAAATTCTTTCCCACAGAGAGAGAGTTGGGAGGAGGTTATGGCTCACCCTGTATGTGGATGAATAGTCCTTAGAAGGGAAGTACAAGTACAAAATGAAAGAAGTACGGACCAAACCCCAAGAAACTTAGCTGTATGCAGGTACTTGCAAGTGTGATTGTGACGTCAGAAGACATCTGTTATTAAAAGTATCAGGAGATGACAGTGTTACTGGCAAAAAGTGTTCCGTTTTCTTTAGTTATGGAGATCTAGCATCAATCTGAGTAGATGATTGCTGTCTTAGAATTGGATGCAAAAATGAAACTAAAGTGTTTTATGAAAAACTCTAGAAGAAACACAGGCTTCCCACAAGACTCTGAACAAAAGGAAACCTCAGGTTTGCTATATTTGGCCTCAGAAAACAACAAAGCATTTATCAGCTAGGACTCTTTATACAGTCTCTTCAACTTGAGCAATGCTGATGTATTTTGTAAATACAAAAATTTAACGGTTAAGCTTTATTTTAAAAGTTACCCATCTTTATGAGTAAATCATGCTTCATATAGAATAAGCACATAAAATGCATTATTTTTATCTGATAAAAGAAGTTAAAACTTGCTATTTAAGATTTTTGCAAATTAAGGATATAAGAAAGACAGGAATTGATGCTTCATCTATTAAAAGTCATGATTAATTTCTTTCCTTTCTATCCCCTTTTCTCTCTCTCACATACATGTATCCACTACATTCATTCAATTGATAGGGTTATATTCATGTAAGTGCAGTGTAAAATGTAAATGTAAAATATATAATGTAAGATGTGCTCTGTGATAAGTATTTGAGATTCATCTAATACCTAAAGTTTTATTACCAAATAAGCTATTTTTAACATTCACAGCAGAAAGAGAGTAATCATAATATCCTCTCTTATGTTAGCTATTATTAAGAACAATGTGGAGCAGGAGGGATGGTTCAAGGTTAAGAGAACTCACTGCTCCTGCAGAGGAACCAGGTTTGTTTTTAATTAGTATTATTTCATAGTTTTATTCTTGTCTTTAAAAAGTCTGTAACAACATGTCTCATTAGAACTGTCTCCCTTTAAAATGTGTCACAAATACAAAACAATGGTCTACTGCTTCAGGTAATTATGGATCTCTTCTTCTTCTTCTTCTTCTTCTTCTTCTTCTTCTTCTTCTTCTTC
>JADRCH010000140.1:1344396-1490679 GCA_019843965.1 Rhynchomys soricoides
TCTTCTTCTTCTTCTTCTTCTTCTTCTTCTTCTTCTTCTTCTTCTTCTTCTTCAAATTTTTTAATTAACTTTACATCCCAATCATAACCTCCCCTCCCTCCTTTCTTTTCATCCCCACCCTTACAACTCTCACCCCATTGCTACCTCCCCTTCACTTCAGAGAAAGGGAGGCCACCTTGGGTATCACCCCACCCTGGGGCATCTAGTCCCAGCAAGTCTAAGCATATCCTGTCCCACTGAGGCCCAACTGGGCAGTCCAGATAGGAGAAAGCAGATCCACTGGCAGAACAGAGGCCTAGATAGCCCCTGCTCCACTTCTTAGGGAACCCACATGAAGACAATGCTGAACATTTGCTACAATTATGTAGGCTATTTATAGCAAGTCCCTGCATGATCCTTGGTTGGTTGTCCAGGTTCTGTGAGCCCCCATGATCCCAGGTTAGTTGACTCTGCGGGTCTTTCTTCTTGTGGAGCCCTTGACCCCTTTGACTTGCTTACTTCTATCCCCTACTCTTCCAAAAGATTTCCTGGGCTTCACCTGATGTTTGACTGTCAATCTGCTTCCATCCTCTGCTAAATGAAGTCTCTCGGGAGACAATAATGCTAGGTTCCTCATTGCAAGCATAGCAGAGTATCATTAATAGGGTCCAGTAATTAATAGGCTCGCACATGGAATGTGTCTCAAGTTGGGGTAGTCACTGGATGGCTGTTCCCTCACTCTCTGCTCCATCTTTACCCCTGCACAATTCATAGGCAAGACAAATTTGAAGTTCTAGCTAGGGAGGTAAGACAACAAAAGGAGATCAAAGGGATACAAATTGGAAAAGAAGAAGGCAAAATATTGATGTTCACAGATGACATGGTAGTTTATATAACCAACCCCCTAAATTCTACCAGAAAACTCCTATAGCTGATAAACACTTAAAGCAAAATGGCTGGATACAAAGCTACCTAAAAAAATCAGTAGCCGTCCTTTATACAAATGATAAACAGGCTGAGAGAGAATTATGGGAAAAAAAAAAAACCTTAATAGTAGTCACAAATGATATAAAATATTTTTTTTCCTTTAGTAAGATATTTTTATTTTTTATTTTTATTTTTTTGATACTTTATTTACATTTCAAATGTTTCCCCCTTTCCAGATCTCCCCTTTGGAACCTCCCTATTCCCTCCCACCTCCCCTGCCTCTATGGGGGTATTCCCCCACGCTCCCCACCCACCTACTCTCGGCTTCCCTCCTTGACATTCTCCTATACTGGGGCATCTAACACCCTCAGGCCCAAGGGCCTCTCCTCCCCCTGATGGATAACAAGACCCTACTCTGTGGCCAGCACCATGGGTCCCTCCATGTGTATTCTTTGGTTGGTGATACAATCTCTGGGAGCATTAAGGGGTCAGGCCAGTTGACACTGTTGCTCCCTCCATGGGGCT
The DNA here is from genome assembly GCA_019843965.1 of Rhynchomys soricoides. Classification (NCBI taxonomy): domain Eukaryota; kingdom Metazoa; phylum Chordata; class Mammalia; order Rodentia; family Muridae; genus Rhynchomys; species Rhynchomys soricoides. The sequence continues at coordinate 1,345,828 of JADRCH010000140.1, forward strand.
GCAAACTCCCTTGGCTCCTTCAGTCCCTTCTCCAAACCCTCTATCTGGGACCTCATACACAGCCCTATGGTTGCTGTGAAGTGACTCTTGGGTATTCTGAACTTTTGGGCTAATAACCACTTATCAGTGAGTACATACCATGTTTATTCGTTTGTGACTGTGTTACCTCACTCAGGATGATATTTTCAAGTTTCATCCATTTGCCTGAGAATTTCATGAAGTCATTGTTTTAATAGCTGAGTAGTATTCTATTGTGTAAATGTACCACATTTTCTGTATTCATTCCTCTGTTGGGGGACATCTGGGTTGTTTCCAGTTTCTGGCTATTATAAATAAGGCTGCTATGAATATGGTGGAGCATGTGTCTTTATTACATGTAGGAGCATCTTCTAGGTATATGCCCAGGAGTGAAATAACTAGGTCCTCAGGTAATATTATATTCATTTTTCTGAGGGTCTGCCAAACTGATTTCCAGAGAGGTTGTATCAGCTTGCATTCCTTCCAGCAGTGGAGCAGTGTTCCTCTTTCTCCACATCCTCACCAACATCTGCTGTCACCTGAGTTTTTGAGCTTAGTCATTCTGACTGGCGTAAGGTGGAATCTCAGGGTTGTTTTGATTTGCATTTCCCTGATGACTAAGGATGTTGAATATCTTGGTGTGACTCTAACCCAGCAAGTGAAAGACCTGTATAATGAGAACTTCAGATCTATGAAGAAAGAAACTGAGAAAGATATCAGAAGATAGAAAGATCTACCATGCTCATGGACTTATAATAACCAGAACCTGGAAAGAACCCAGATATCTTTCAACAGAGGAATGGATACAGAAAATGTGGTACATTCACACAACGGAATACTACCCAGCTATTAAAAAACAATGACTTCATGAAATTCACAGGCAAATGGATGGAATTTGAAAATATCATCCTGAGTGAGATAACTAAGTCAGAAAAGAACACATATGGTATACACTCACTGATAAGTGGATCTTAGCTCAAAAGCTTAGAATACCCAAGATACATCCAGAGATAATATGAAGCTCAAAAAGGAAAACCAAAGTGTGGATGCTTCAGTCCTTCTTAGAAGTGGGAACAAAATACTTACTGGAGGTAGAGGGTGGAAGAGATTTAGGAGGAAAAGAAGAGGGGGGAGGCAGGCAGAATCAGGTATTCAAGGAGACAGGGATGCTAAACAGATAGCCAGGAATTTGAAGAGTCATGTAGCAATGGGAAATGAGGAACTGAGGGGTAGCCACCAGTAAGTCCCAGATGCCAGGAAAACAAGAGTCTCCCAGGACCCCAAAGCAATGAGATTAGCTGAAATGCCCAACAAAGGGGAGGGAGAACCTGTATAGACCTTATCCAGAGGTTCGGCAAGGCCAACAGTTGGGGAATGGGGACACCCACTCATCTCTAAATTTTTAACCCAGAATTGCTCCAGTATAAAGGAAATAGGGAGACAAAATGTGGAGCAGAGACTGAAGGAAAGGCCATCCAGAGACTGTACCACCTCAGGATCCATCCCATACACAGAAACCAATCCCAGACACTATTGCTAATGCTAACAAGTGCTTGCTTACAGGAGCCTGATATAGCTGGCTCCTAAGAGGCTCTCCCAGAGCTTGAAAAATACAGACATGGATGCTTGCAGCCACCTATTGGACTAAGCATAAGATCCCCAATGGAGGATTTAGAGAAAGGACTGAAGGAGCTGAAAGGGTTTGTAACCCCATAGGAAGAACAACAATATCAACCAACCAGACCCACCCCAAGAGTTCCCAGAGACTAAACCACCAACCAAAGAGTACACATGAAGTAACCCATGGCCTCACCAGTAAATGTAGCAGAAGATGGCCTTGTCTGGCATCAATGAGAGGAGTACCTTGGTCCTGTGAAGGCTCGATGCCCCAGTGTAGGGGAATGCTAGGTTGGGGAGGCAAGAGTGAATGGGTGGGTGGGTGGGGGAGCACCCTCATAGAAGCAGGTAGAGGGGGGATGGGACAGGGGGTTTCTGGAGGGGAAACAGGGAAAGGAGATAACATTTAAAATGTAAATAAAGGAAATATCCAATAAAAATATTGAAAAGTTCACTTTGTGCATTATGTGCTGTTTTTCTTGAATTTACTACCATATTTAAGAATTTTCTATAAATAAATGAATTCCTATTTAAAAACTGAAGAGAAGGAAAAAATATACATAGATAGAAGAAAAATATTTAAGATCCATATATTTTTATTGCAGTTTTTTTATGGAAGAAAAACTCATTTTAAACAGAAAGTGCAGGTGTAAATAAAACACAAATAGTATCCAGGCAGAGCAGTGATGCAGGAGATTGCCTTTCAGCCCAAAGCTTCATCAGTGCTAAAGTGCTGATTCCAGTAGGGAAGCAGAGCTGGCTTGCCATATTAAATATGAAGACTACATAGTTCTGCCCTTGTAAAAATAGGTCAGGCTTCAAAAGAGACTTTTTTATGCTCAAACTTACAAAACAATTCTCATGGGTGTTGTTTTGCTTACTTAGTTTTAGCTGCATTTGCTACAGGTGAAATTTAAAAGATTTAGGGGACTAGCTGGAGGCAGAAGTCATCATGGCTAATGCAGCTCTATTCTAGCTGTTTCTAAATCAGGAAGAAGGTGAAAGAAAAACAAACTGGAAAAAAACATAGAGTAGCTGATATGAGTGTAGTGGGACTTTAACTGTACCAGAGTTATTTTATACTATGTTGTGCTTTGCTTGTCCCTTGCCTTTGAAGTATCGCAGGCAAATAGAACCTGTTCCAACTTATTTCTTGACTGGACAAAAAAGATTCCCAGATGCCCACAATCCTATGTCCTTACAGCACCTTCTCTTTCTCCAATTCCAAATACAACATCATAGGGCATTCTCTGCAGCCAACTGACAGAGGAAGAAAAACCCTAGTATTGTCTTTATATTATCATCTATAGGCCTAGTTTCTAGATAGCTCTATATGACACACAGAAAAGGACAAATAAGCTCTTCCATTCTTGACTGTTCATTAAGAATAATGGTTAAGAAAAAGTTCCCAGTAGTGGTAGAATTAGAGGAGACATCTTGTTGTACCCACCTCTTTAGAGAGGAAATAGCCAACTACATGATTTAAAACTGATTCATAGGCTATAGCTATTTTGGATTTGAGTGAATGGTCTGTGACTCATAAGGAACACGATAATAAAATTGATCACAAAAGATTAAGAAAAGAGATATATGGAAAGATTTTTCAGCCTGACAAAAGTAGAGATAACTGTGCTCTGTCCATTCTCAACAAATTTAGCAGAGAATTGCCTTGGTAGCCAATTGTATAGGATCGCCCACTCTGGATTCCAGTCAACTTCATTGCCTAGATATCCCTGTTATACAAAAATGGCTCTGATAATAGTGTTGAAGTTATGAAGGAGTTTAGCATCACGGACTTCTGCTCATCAAAGGAGGTGAGGGTGTGGTCACGTGCAAGTCTTCATCTGTAGGCCTAACTATAGAGTTATTTTATGAGTCACCTTATTCCTGATTTAGAAACAGCTAGAATAGAGCTTCAATAGTCATGATGACTTCTGCATCCAGCTAGTCCCCTAAATCTTTCAAAATTCACCTGTAGTAAATGCAGCTAAAACTAAATAAGCAAAACAACATCCATGAGAGTCGTTTTGTAAGTCTAAGCATAAAAACGTCTCTTTTGAAGCCGGACCTATTTTTACAAGGGAATAACTATGTAGTCTTCATATTTAATATGGAAAGCCATCTATAGACAGATTGGCTATCAGAAATGGACAATAGTATTGTCTCCATACAACACCCTAATAATAGTCAACTCAATTTTGAGAAGTCTGCATCCATATGTAGGCATCCATCTTCTAAGTGCTCCTTTCCTTTCTTGATAATCCTTTGTAATTCTTTGTTTGGCTTTGAGCCTGATAGAGCTGTCTCCTGAGTGCCTCTGCAAGAGCCTGACCAATAGAGAGGCAGATGCTCACAGACAACCATTGGACTGAACACAGGGTCTCCAATGGAGGAGTTAGAGAAAGGGCTGAAGGAGCTGAAGGGGTTTGCAACCCCATAGGAAGAACAACAATATCAACCAACCAGAACCCACCCACCCCCCGAGCTCTGAAGGTCTAAACCACCAACCAAAGAGTACACATGGAGACACCCCTGGTTCCAGCAGCATGTGTAGCAGAGGATGACCTTGTTGGACCTCAGTGGAAGAAGAGAACATTGGTCCTGTGAAGGCTTGATGCTCCAGTGTAGGGGAATGCCAGGGTAGGGAGGCTGGCATGGGTGGGTAGGTGGTTGGGGGCCCATCCTCATAGAAGCAGTGAGAGGGGGATGGAATAAGGGGTTTCTGGAGGGAAAACCAGAAAAGGGGATAATATTTGAAATGTAAATAAAGAAAATATCCCATAAAAAAATAAAATAAAAATAAAGAAAATGAAGTCCACCTTGAAATAGCACTAATTCTTGGCATTATCAGTAAGGTATATAGTGACAGTTTGGTTAGAGTGTGCCACTTCTATCAGAACAGAGGTATCATTTTGTTCTTTATACAGTAGGCACTTACTCTGGGTATAGATTTTTATTATCTGCACATACTGTTTCGGCCAATATACTCATTCATGTACTTACAAAAGACTATTCTACGTAACATGTCTTCTAACCAAGGATCACATATTTTACATATCGAAGTTCAGCAATGTGTCATGCTTATAAAATTTACTGATCTTAATCTGTGGCCTGCCAACACAGCCCAGTTGACACAAAACATTACTGAATGGACCTTTGATGGCTCAATTGCAGTAGAATACAGCCTTATCTTAGAAGGCTGGAACAAGGGTTATTAGATTCTCTCTTAGAAATGTCATGCCCTGCCATTAAATCAATGGAAACCTATAATGACCCATTCAAACATAGTTTAAAATACCTCTCTAGAATTGGAAAAAAATATGATTAGAAAATTTGTAGAGGAACACAACAATTAGTTACAAACATGGAAGGTTATAGAATGTGAGCTATAATCATTTTTATTTTATTATGAATATATTTTTGTAACTATATACACACATATGAAATAGATATCTATGTTTTCTTTCTTCTATTATCCCCTTCACATATAATATAAATGAACAGTTTTTATTTTGGCCTTTGAGTATTGATAATATTAGATCATGATATTCAAAATGCTAAACATTAGAAGCATACACACAACTCAAGCACTTGACTTGAGTAAAATGAACGGAGTAAGTTTAACTGCAAGGAGAATAATTATATCGTATTACATATATGTATATCTTATTGGTGACTTTGGCTGTGATTAAGTGTGTTGCTTCAGGTAATATATACAGATGTCAGGTCAACAAGGTATACACTCATGGTGTGTAATTTTATGTTTTAATTTAGCTAGGATAAGAGACATTGAGATAGCTGACAAAGCATTGTTTATGGATACATCTATGAGAATGTTTCTAGAAGGGGATCAAATTTTCATCACAGGCTTTGTAAAGTTGTTGTACCTTTGTCAAAGAAAGATATTATTCTTCTCAAGGCCAGCTTTGACACCACAGGGTTAACTAAGCAAGGCCAAGTGTGGTGCTCCAGATTGGAGTCTGTGCTAATAGCAGCTCACAGTGGTGCCAGCACTGGTAGAGCTAATGGGGACAGGTTCTATGAGGCTGCTGCCTATGGCATCCAATGACTAGAGTAGTCATTCAGAAGATTTTTCTCTGAGGGAATAATGCTTGATCCACTGGGGTGGTCACTCTTTGTGACCAGCAAGAAACTCCCTGAACACTTTAAATTCTTTGGGGACCACCTAAAAGGAGGAGAGAAGATGGGGAGAGGATCACACACACACACACATACACACACACACACACACACACACACACACACACTGAATGGATAAAACAAGACAAGCTCCAACAACTTCACACATGCACAGACAGACAGACAGACAGACATTTTGGGTGGATGAAGCAAAGTTCCAAAGAGCAGGCTTCAACCATTTTACACATACACATATATACACACATATGTCGATACACATATATGTATATACATGTACACACATACACACACACACACACACACACACACGTATGCATGAATATGAATATACACATTTGGTGGATGAAGCAAACTCCTGTGAGCTAACTCCAAGAAGTTTATTTTTCCTCTTAGCCTTTTTATACCATGTAAGACCATGTTTTCTGTGTAAGAAAAAGATTACCTCATAGCCACAAGTGACACATTCTCTAAAAACCATCACCAAAAAACCATATTCTTTTAAAAAACAGATTATAACCACTTACAGAAAAGGAAATTACAACAGGATTATTGATTATGTATTCTTCTTTTGAAATTTATACCTAGCAAATATTTTCCTTGTCTTTCTCTCCACAAGTTCAATGTATCCCCAAAGCAATAATTCTTTTGTCATTGATTAATAAAGTTAAAGCAAGCCAATTTTATAGTAGCAAGTTTGTTCCTATGCTCAGCTGATGATAATTTATATTTACAAAGGAACAGATCATCACCTACTTATTTATTTTTAAACTCAACAAGACTTAATTTTGAAGACTTGCTCAGCTAAACTGGCTAATCATCTATCCTCTATTCTTATGCTCAGAATTATTTACTCTTTATTGGCAGGAGCCACCTCCCACCTTTGGTGGTTTAATCAGTACTGAGGTAAAACACTGAGTGAGTCAGATGAAAGTCAAAGACTGATTTAACTCTCTCTAGTTTATGCCAATTCTCTCTTACTACTTTGTGGCTAAATGTTGCTGGTTTCTTACTATTCTGTGGCTAGATGCAGCTGGTTTCTGGTAATAACCTCCTGCTGGCAGCAGCTGGGGAAGAAGAAAAAAACGGCTTAGTTGCTAGGACTTCGTTTTCTTCTCTGGCTCAAGGACCACTCACTGGCCAGGTGAGATGCCTGGAACCCATTAACTCTTTGCAACCCAGAAAGAAGAGAAAAGAAGAGAATGAAAGAAATAAAAGAAAATGCATGCCGCCGGAAAACACTCACTCACTCTGGATGAAGCAGAAAAATTAAGTTCCAACAAATGTTATTCTGTTTTCAGTATATATACTGTCTCTAAAAAATTACCTCATACAACTATCAGATAAAACTGTCATAACAGGATAATTGATTACATCATTTTCTAAATACTTTTACATTCCAACAAGTTCATAATAGGCTTAAGTTAAGTTTAAGCCATAATTCAAGTCAAAGATCAATAAGACATAATGAATAACAGCAGAATTGTTTACATTTTTTCCATTAAGATTAATATTTGACTAAATATTCATTATCTGTTACTAGCCACATAATTTCATTATAAAACAATAATTTTTATATCACAAGTTAGCATGGCTTTTTCAAGAGACAAATGATCTGCCTAGTGTCTTAGTAGTTTTGTGTAGATAAACTAATTGATAATTTATTTTTTGTCTTTGCACCTACAATAAATTATCCATTCCAAGTTTATGACCTGTAGCTACCAGATAGTGGTCTCAGAGCTAACATAAGAGGAATGTTTTTGCTGATTGTAAATTTGTTCCAAACCTGCTTCCTTGTCCTAGTGAAATTAGCCCATGACACATGATGGTTTACAGAGCTCTATTTGCAACTTTAATATTGTAGCGAGCTCAAAATTCTTGTGTAAATTTGGGAATTCTATAAAATCATTATTAGCAATTATGAGCTCACCAATTTTTCTATACAGTAATACTACATGAGAGTACATCTTTATGTTAATTTGTAGAAAATCTGCCCAATAGGTTGGGCTAATGTCCAGAAATCATTAGGTTATGTAATAGTGATAGGAAAGGCATATCGATAGCAAAGTACAATCCTGGAATGAAGTCTCTAAGGACCTTGAATTCTTAGAGCTCATCCATCACAGACATGCAAAATGGTGGTCCATTTCCAGAAAATATGCTTATTTGCCTTTCACCTTTTCTAGATGGCTTCTGACACTTTATTTATAACCAAGTCTTTTCATGATGTACACTGAAACCTGTGCCTGTGACCACATCCCTAGATCACAAGATCCAGGAACTCAGACCCAATTTAGAATGAACATTTGCTTTGATCATTAACTTGTTCCAAGCCTATTTTTGTTGCCACTACAATTATGTGCTTGTAATGTTTGAAAGCTCACCGTACTCCTCTTTCTAACTTACGTAGCTTTTGCTCTTTTATGAGGAAAGGTCACATTCTATTCTTGATTCTAACTGGAAACTTTTTATCAACTACCTGTAACTTTCCAAAAACATTTAAATCAAACTAACTTCCTAAAACTACTTAAACCAAACCAGAGATTCTATAAATTAATTAATTTAAATTAAACCAGGGATTCGTTGATTAATCTAAGCAGCATTATCTCAAGAACATTCATCTTCATGTTGATCTTCAGGAAACTTGCCCAACAGAGTGGGTGGTCACCCTGGAAGGAATCACACAGGGAGAGAGGCAAATGGTTTCCCCATGTCCAGTCATATTATGTCAGATATATGAGGAATAGAGCAATGACAAACACGAGAAGACATATCAGTAGCAAGAAGCAGCCCTAGCATAAAGTCCCCAGGCCAGTGCCTCTCCAGAGGACACCCATGGCAACCAAGCAACATGGTGGGCTATCTCTAGGAAGCTCACTTGCCCACTGCAGCTCTTCATTCATGGCATTATTTAATATATTTAAGTATAAGTTCAAATAAAAAAAAGCAGCAAAAGATAAATTCTCTCGTTAATATGGGACTATCTTTGCCTTCAAACATAGATTTTTACATCTATGCTCATATTCCCACTCTGTCTGCAATTCCTGACTGCTTCTCAGACTTTTATCGTTAAATTTCAGGTGATATCAATGGCCCTTCCCTTTTTAGGCCTTCAAATTCCGATTGATTTAACCACCAACTTTCCTAGTTCTTTAATTTACTCACAGCATACCAAGAAACTTCTTTTCTTCTATAGTTAGATAAGACAGCTTTTAAATTAAATAGTATATGTCTATAGATAATCTGTTGGTTCTGTTTAGATTTTATTATATACTCAAATAACTAAAAGCTAGTTCCATATCTAAGGTACATCTCAAAGTTAACATGTATAAAACTAAATTTTATTTTATATAATTTTCAGTATTCATAGTATAGTAAGCACCAACCTACAAGTTCATATTTTACTACACATTTTTACTGGCTGATTTAACTACATTAAAGTTATCCCGTAGTGTAATTTATGTTCCCTTCAAATTATTCCAAAATAAAAATTACTTATGATTTATAATATATATAAAGTGTTTAAAGATTTTTTTCTTTGAAATTAGGAATGACATATTTTCTTGTTAAAATAATTTCTATTCTTAGCTAACTAATTAAGTCAAGAACAAAATAAAATAATATAAGAAATTATATTTATATATAGAAAGTCATAAACTACTAATAAATGATTATAACAGGGTTTATCTGGGTTAATAGATTCAAATTCATTCACTCATATAAACTATGAACAAACTTAGAAAAAAATGCCTGCTACTTACATAAAGAGTAAACAGCATCTAAGAGTAAAGTTTTTTCAAAAACATTTTCTTTCAATATATTTTGTAGAAAAAAATTTTTATTATGATTATTATCATATTATTATTATTATTATTTTTACACTCTAGTCCACCCTCCAACTGTTTCTCATCTCATTCCTCCTCCCCCATCTCCAAGAGGATGTCCCCACTACCCTTACCCCACCAGACCTTCCCCTTCCCTGGGAACTCAAGACTCTCATGTGTTAGGTGCATCTTCTCTCACTGTGGCCAGATCAGGAAGTCTACTCTAGTATGTGTGTCGGGGGCCTCATATCAGCTAGTTATGCTGCCTCGTTGGTGGCTCAGTGTCTGAGAGATCTCAGGGGTCCAGGTTAATTAAGACTGCTGGTATTCCTATGGGGTCACCCTCCTCCTCAGCTTCTTCCAGCCTTTCCCTAATTAAACCAGAGCAGTCTCTAGCTTCTATCTATTTGTTGGGTGTAAGGATCTGCATCTGACACCTTCAGCTGCTTCTTGAGCCTCTCTGGGGGCAGCCAGCTAGGCCTCTGTCTGTAATACACCATAGCATCAGTGTCAGCCCTTGGAGACTCCCGTTGAGATGGAAGCCAATTTGGGCTGGTCACTCAACCTCCTTTCCCTCAGTCTCTTCTTCTGTTTTGTACCTGCAGTTCTTTTAGGCAGAAAAAAAATTCTTGGTCAAAGGTTTTGACTGTTGGGTGGCACCCCTATCCCTCCACTTGATGACTTGTCTTTCTACTGTAGGTGGACTCTACAGGTTCCCTCCCCCCACTGTTGGGCATTTCATCTAAGGTCCTTCCTTAGAATGGCCATTTTTGCTATGTAAATTCTGCCAATCTGTACGCATGGGAGATCTCTCCATTTTCTGAGGTCTTCTTCAATTTCTTTCTTGAGAGGCTTGAAGTTTTTGTCATACAATTCTTTCACTTGCTTGGTTAAAGTCACACCAAGATATTTTATATTATTTGCGACTATTGTGAACAGTGTTGTTTCCCTAATTTCTATCTCAGCCCTTTTATCATTTATATGTATAAAGGAAGGCTACTGATCTATTTGAGTTAACTTTATATCCAGCCACTTTGCTGAAGTTATTTATCAGCTGTAGTAGTTCTCTGGTAGAATTTTGGGGGTTGCTTAACTATACTATCATATCATCTGCAAATAGTGATACCTTAAATTTTCTTTGCCAATTGATCTCTTTTTGCTGTCTTATTGCTCTAGCTAGAAATGATAGTACTATATTGAATAGATACGAGGAGAATGGGCAGCCTTGTCTAGTCCCTGATTTAGTGTCCCTGATTTTATCTCTCCATATAATTTGATATTGGCTGTTGGTTTGCTGTATATTCCTTTTATTATGTTTAGGTATCGGCCTTGAGTTCTGATATCTTCAATACTTTTAACATGAAGGGTGTTGTATTTGGTCAAATGCTTTTTCAACATCCAATGAAAATGATCATGAGAAATTTTCTTTGAGTTTTTTTTATATAATGAATTATATTAATGGAATTTCATGTATTGAACCAACCTTGTATCCCTGGGGTGAAGCCTACTTGATCATGTTGAATAATCATTTTGATGGGTTCTTGGATTCAATTTAAGAGAATTTTATTGAGTATTTTTGCATCGATATTCATAAGTGAAATTAGTCAGAAATTCTCTTTTTTTGTTAGGTCCTTGTATGGTTTATGTATCAGAGTAATTGTGGCTTTATAGAATGAATTAGGTAGGTTCCGTTCTTTCTGTTTCTATTTTATGAAATAGTTTGAGGAGTGTTGTGTCTATTAGCTCTTCTTTGAGAGTCTGGTAGAATTCTGTACTAAAGCCATCTGGCCCTGGGCTTTTTTTTTTTTTTTTTTTTTTTTTTTGTTGGGAGGTTTTAAATGACTTCTATTTCCTTAGGGGACATGGGGCTGTTTAAATAGTTTATCTGTTCTTGCTTTAACTTTGGTTCATGGTATATGTCTAGAAAATCATCCATTTCTTCTAGATTTTCCAATTTTGTTGATTATAGGCTTTTGTAGTAGCATCTGGTGATTTTTTTTTTTAATTTCCTCAGTTTCTGTTTTTATGTCTCCCATTTCATTTCTGATGTTGTTAATTTGGATACTGTCTCTGAGCTCATTAATACATTTAGCTAGGGGTTTACCTACCTTGTTGATTTTCTCAAAGAATCAGCTTTAGGTTTTGTTCATTCTTTGTATAGTTCTCTTTGGTTCTATTTGGTTGATTTCTGCCCTGAGTTTGACTATTTCCTGCCATTTACTCCTCTTGGCTGTGTTTGTTTCTTTTTGTTCTAGAGCTGTCAGGTGTGTTGTTAAGTTGCTAGTGTAGGATCTCTCCAATTTCTTTACCAGGGCTCTTGGTACTATGAATATAGAAAATTATAAGTGATTATTATGCAGTAAATTAAAATAGCAGTGTAATTTTTATGAAGATAATCAACTTGCTTTCTGATTCAATTGCAGGTATGCTCCTCAAGAGAGAATTCATGTCTAGTAGTATAGTACTATAGGTCCCGGTGCAGAGACTACTACTGTTGTTTTGCCAAATGTATATAATGAATCAATCACATTACTTTATAAATAAGTAAATATCTTCATGATTTCCCAATATTTATATTTATTACATAGACTGGTGTTGTGCTCTGAATGGTTAGGGGAGCTTGATTTGTTTGTGTGAAATAGTTACTGCAGAGACACATAAATGGTTATTATGTTTAAAATAAGTGAAAAATGAGTGTTCCATGATAAATGGGACAGCTGCATGCCCCCTTCAAGGATCAAGTGTCATCAGAGATGATAGAGCAGAAAGAGTATAAGGACAAGAACAAAGGATGGAGTGTGTGGAATGCTTCCTGGCATGATATTGCCATTGTACTCTTGAATTCTCAGCAGCTGTGACTGCATGCACAAGATTGGGCCCAAAGACATGTCATCATATAGAAAATTGAAGCTTATGAGGTCTTGCCTCTCCTAGGCATCTGTTGGTAGTTCATCTTTAGTCAGAGAGAGCCAATATCATCAGTGATATAGTCATTGATATGTTGTCCATACTGTAAATAATGTCTCACCCATGCTTCTATAGATAACTTAACTAAACTCATTTTCTCACCAAAACAGGAAACCATGAAAGTAGAAGAAAGACTAGTGTGTAAAGGGGAAATCACTAGAAGTGGAAGGGGGACAAAAATGTAATTTGTAGATAGATATGATCAAAATACATGTATCTATAGAAAATCAAGAGACTACATGTGAAAGGAAATAGACATGCCTTCTGAGACTGTTATAATTCATTTAATAGGGCTTTCACCAGTTGCACCCATTTTTCCATAAGCAACATATCTTTATCCTTTGTTATGGCTGAAGAAAATTCTATTGAGTGTATCCAACATATATTTTTATCCACATCTCCATCGTTGAATATCTAGGCTTCCTTCCCTGGAGGGCACCATGCAGGAAAAGCTACAGTGGGCAAGAGAGTTCCCTTGAGACAGCACACTATTTTGCTCTGCTACAGTGGGTGCACTCTGGAAAAACATGGCTCCAGAGACTTCTTCCAGGATTGCTTCTTTTTATGGATGTGCTTTCTTGTGTTCATCATTGCCATATTCCTCATTTATTTGGCTTGGTGAGTATGGGAGTTCCTCACTGCCTATAGCTTGGTGTGATTACTTCCTAGCTGATAGACTCCTCTATTAGGCAAGTTCGTGAAAATCAACATGAGGATGAAAGTCCTTGAGAACATGCTATTTAGATGAATTAATGATTTCATAGAATTCCTGGTATGATTTAAGTAGTTTTAGGAAGCTAGCTTGATTTAAATAATTGTGGGAAGTTAGCATAGTTGATAGAAAGTTTCAAGTTAAAATGAAGAATAGAATGTGCCTCTTTCTCATAGAATGGCAAGAGATTTATGAATTAGAGAAAAATGCAATGAGGTAATTGTAGTAGAAAAGAAAAAAATAGACTTGGAACAAGTTAATGATCAAAGAAAGTATCCACTCTAGATTGGGCCTGAGTTCCTTGGTCTTGTGATCTAGGAATGGGGTAACAGGATTTTGATGTACACCATTGAATAAAAAGGTTATGAACAATGAATAAGCAGTCTATTTTGAGTCTATGAACAGATTATTAGCCAGTTTAGCCGACCAAGACTTCATAAATAAAATGTAAGACAGATGACTTGTTCCTTAGCAAGTACAGATTGTCATCAACCAAACATAGGAGAAGCTTGTTACTGTAGACTTGGTCTGCTTCAACTTCATTAATTTATGACAAGAGAATTACTGCTTTGAGGTTAGAATGAGTTTTTGGAGAGAAAAATGAGAAATTTTTAGATATAAGTTTCCAAAAAGGAATACATAACCAATAATGCTGTTATAATTTCCTCCTGTGTTATTATTTTAACCTGTTTTTATAGAGAATATTGCTATAGTAATTATTTCTAGAAAATGAGTACTTTTGGTTATGAAGTAAGTTTACATAGAAAACCTTTGCCATAGATGGTATAAAAAGTGTTAAGAGAAAAAATATAATTCTGGAGCCTGCCTTTATTTCAACCATGCAGTGTGTGTACACATGTGCTTGTGTGTGTGTGTGTGTGTGTGTGTGTGTGTGTGTGTGTGTGTTGTGAATTTGATCCCCTCCATTTTTCTCTTCTCTAATCACTGGCTGCCATAGATAATAGCTATTGAGACATACCCCTATCATCCCCTTGTAGTGCTGATCTCCATCAGCTGATTTTTGCATTGACCCAAATTGCCAAGCCTACACCTCACTGCCTGACTCAGTTTATCCTGTGGTATCAAACTGGTATTTGACACTTTGCTTCTTAGTTATTAAGACTAGTACACCAATAAACATTGATAGGGAAATCTCTTTCTGATATGGTTACTTGGGAACCTTTGTTCAAATGTCCCAAAGTTATTATCTGGGTCATATGGGGGACTTTTGATTTAATTTTCTTTTTGTAAATTTTGTTTTTAATTAATACATTTATTTTTTTGTTTTCAGTACATCCCAACCACGGTTTCCCGCCATCCTACCCTCCCAATACCCACCACAATACTGATCCCATCCTCCTTTTCTCCCACAGATCTACTACTACTGTTTCCCTTCAGAAAAGAGCATGATATTGACCAAACATGGCATAACAAGATACAATAATACTAGGCAAAACCCTAAATATCAAGGTTAGACAAGGAAACCCAGTAAGAAGAAAAGGGTACTGGGAACAGATGAAAGAGTCAGAGACACCACCATTCCCACTATTAGGAGTCTCCCAAAACACCAGGATAACAACTATAACGTATACGTAGAGGACAAAGCTTGGGCCCATATAGGCTCCCTGATTGCTGCTTCAGTCTCTATGAGCCACATAAGCCCTATCTAGATGATGTCTATGGACTGTGTTTTCCTAGTGTCCCTGACAACTCAGGCTCCTGCAATTCTTCTCACCCTCTTTTGAGGGGTTCCCTGAGCTCCAAGGGGAAGGACCCAATGGAGATCTCCATGGTAGGCTATCTCTTCACCTAATGTTTGGCTATGGGTCTTTGTATTTGTTTCCATCAGCTGATGGAGAAAGCCTCTCTGATGACAACTGGGATAGCCACCAATCTATAAATATATAAGAATATCTTTAGAAATGACTTTATTGATTAATTTCTATTATTGGTCTCTAGAATATCCAGCCTCTCATTCCTTGTTCCCTGGGCAACATTATGAATGGGCTCCCTCTTATTGCTTGTGCCTCAAGTCAGAGTAGTCAGTGGTTGGCCACTTCCATAGTTCTTCTGGCAGGATTGCAGATTGAAGCTTTTGTGGATGGAATGATGTCCCAGTCCTACAACTGGAAGCCTGACTATGGAGGATGACTACCTCAGGTTCTAAATGCTCCATTACTAGGAGTCCTAGATAAGGTCACCCTCATAGAACTGTGGAATTTTCTATTGCATTAGGTTTTCACATTGGGCTCTGCTCCTTTTCAGAGTCCTCCAGTTCTAGTCATTGCTCCTCATATTCTCTCTCTTAATCCTGTTCCCCTTGCTCCCTCTTATCTCTCTTCTTCCTATTTCCATCTGCCCCAGTCTACACACAAAATCTATTGTATTTCCCCTTTCCTAGGAAAGCTTTGTGTCCCCGTAGGGGCACTCCTTGTTACTTAGACTTTTGGTTCTGGAAATTGTAGCATGATTTTTATTTAACTAATAGCTATTATACACTTATGAGTACACAGCATGTTTGTCTTTCTGGTCTTGGTTACTCAGGATGATTTTTTTTAGTTTCATCCATTTGCCTGCAAATTTCATGATGTCATTTTTGTTTTTAAGAGTTGAGTAAATGCAAACACATCTTTGTGCATTCTCCCATTGAGGAACATCTGGGTTGTTTGAAATTTCTAGCTATTATTAGTAAAGTTGCTATGGGTGTAGTTGAGTAAGTATCCTTGTGGTAGGATGGAGCTTCCTTTGGCTATATGAATGGTATTGCTGGGTCTTGAGGTATATTGAGTCCCAGTTTTCTGAGGAACTGTCATGTTGATTTTCACAGTAACTGTGCTAGTTTGTACTTCCATCATCAGTGGAGAAATGTTTATCTTGCTCCACATCCTTGCCAGAATGATCTATCCTTTGTGTTATTGATTTTAGCCAGTCTGGCAGTTATATGATGAAATCTTAATGTAGTTTTGATTATCAATTCCCTGATTGTTAAGAATGCTGAATATTTTTTGTTTCTTGGCCATTTATGTTTAATTAATCCTTAGTTCTCTACCGAGAATTCTCTGTTTAGATTTGTACCCCATTTTTTAATAGGATTATTTGTTGTTGTTTTTTTTTTTGATATCTCGTTTCTTAAGTTATTTATATATTTTGGATATTAGCCCTCTGTCAGATGTAGATTTGGTGAAAACAATTTCCCCTTCTGTAGGCAGTCATTGTTTCATATTGACAGAAGCGTTTCAGTTTTATGAGGTTTCATTTATTAATTTTTGATCTTAATGCCAGTACTATTGCTGTTCTGTTCAGGAAGCTCTTCAGATAGTATAAATCTTTTGCCCATTTGTGAATTTCTTACATAAATACTATATGAAATTTACGTAACTTTTACTTTTCTTGCTTTTGCTATATCCTTTCAACTTCTCATGTTTATGATTTCTTCTTTTATAAATTTTGTTGCTACACACACACTCATACATATATATGCATATTCATATATATACATGTTGGGCAGTGATTGGTGACAGACAGTCTGGCACCCAGTTGAGCACAGGCTTAAAACTCTGGGAGACCCCACGGAATCCACAAGAGACCAGAAACGTTATGTCAAGGCTCCTGGGAGGCTTTTGGCTCCAGTCATGGTCACATACCATGCCCCAGGTAGAGGAGTGGCCACACAGCCCCAAGCCATCCCTGTGTTAATGAGACACCTAGAGTTGTAGCCACACCTCTTCCCAGTTACTATATCTGCTGCCCCTCTAAGAGAGGAGAGGGGGTACAATTCCATTCATGCCACTCTCCACATGATGAAAATAAGTGTCTTAGAATTATGGACTGTCTCTTCATCTGGACCGGCTGTGGGAAGCGAGGGATCTGGCCCTCAATTAAAGAGCATGGCTAATCTCTCACCAAAGGAATCCCAGCGCTCCCAGACAGTACCCACTCACCCAAGCCTAAGCAGGCGGCCTGGCACCCAAAGCCGCAGAAGAGACTCGGTCCTGGTGGGAACCCCAGCTGCACTCTGGCTAGCCCATCTGCAGCACCCTGCGGCAACTGGTGCCCCAGGCTAGAGAACCCATGGAGAAGGTTGCCGCACATTCCCGGGAATGACCCCCCTCCCCTACCTATAGGCATGGCCTGCAAAGGCTTCCCACAGCCCCCACCTGCCCGTCGGACTGTGTGGGAAGACGTGCAGTCACTTCCCATGTGTCTGCTGTCCCACCCAGAGCCGCAGCACCCTGGGACAGACACGTGGGGTTTCTTTCCACTGTGCAAGGTTTGGTCCCAACATATACACACTTATCCATACACCCCCACCCCAACCCCACATGTGACTTACTGAGCCCACTTATTGTTTTTCTTATATGCCTGTGCTAAAGGCTGACCACTTGTGATTGGAAAACCTTTGAGATGGCTTTTATCCTCACAAAAAATGATACCTCCTCTCTCCACAGACACTGATTTCCTGTAGCTCTTTATCTTGGGGTGAGGTCTTGTGAAATTTTATCCATTTACATTGGCCTGTTGATTGATGTCATTATGCAGATCTTGTTAAAGTCATTATATTGTTGAGATTTTATGCTTACAGCAGCATCTTTGTTATATCTAGGAGACACTCTCTTGCAGGAGTCATTTATGTAGATTGTATTTTACCAATGCTCTAGTAAAGTGCTGAGAGCATCTCTTTTCCCTCTGCTGCCTGTGTATGCAATTCTTTCCTCATTTCCTTCTTCCCATTTTTCTTCTAAAAAAAATGTTTGCTATTTATTTATCTAGCTTAATTCACAAAACACAGTTAGTGCTGCCCATATGGGCATGAGAAATATACATGTAGCCACATTTCTAAAATAATGGCTCTCTATCCCCCAGCAGACATCAATTGCCAACGGCTCCTCTACTTAAAGGTGAGGTCTCCAGATGATGTGCCTCTCTATATATTTTTAAATATCCTTTTAATTGTTCGAGAATGTCATACATGTATATAATGTGTTTGACCAAATCCATACCCATTGCCCCCTTTCTAGTTCCTCCCATTTCCCTCCTAGCTTTCAGTGCTATTATTATTATTATTATTATTAATTATTATTATTATTATTATTATTATTATTATTATTATTATTATTATTAACATCTCAAATGCCTTCCCCTTTTCCTGTTCCTCCTTGAAGAGTTCTTACTCCATCCCCTTTGCTTTTGACAGGGAGCACAACCCCCAGAAATTCCTCCTCCCTGAGACTTCAAGTCTCTACAAAATTAGGTGCATTCTCTCCCACTGAGTTAAGACAAGGCAGTGCTCTGCTACATATGTATTGGGGGCCTTGGGCCAGCCCATGTATGCTCTTTGGTTTGTTGCTTAGTTTCTGGGAGCTCCCAGGGGGTTAGTTGACACTGTTGGTCTATAAGTTGCCTATAGGGTTGCCATTCCCTTCACCTCTTTCAATCCTTCCCCAGCTCTTCCATAGGGATATACATGCAGACAAGAGCCTAGCATAACTGTCCTCTGAGAGACTTTATCCAGCAACTTACTGAAACAGTTGAAGATATGCCCAGCCAAACATTGGAGAGGGGTCAGGGAAGGAGGTCTTATGAAAGATTTGGGAGAAGGTTTAAAGGCCCTATAGGGGACCACATAGTAGGACAACAGAGTTAACTAACCTGGACCTTTGGCTCTGAGAGATTGAGCCACCAACCAAAGAACACATGGGCTTGAATGAAGCCCAGGGCACATATGCAACAGCATATGTGCAGCTTAGTATCCCTTGGTAGCTCCAACATCTTGAACGGATGCTCTCTCTAATGTTGTAACCTATTTGTGGTGTCTGTTCCCCAACAGCGCTGTGTTGTCTGGCCTCAGTGGGAGAGAATGTGCCTAATCTGGCAGAGACTTGATGCACTAGAGTAGGGGAAACCTAGGGGGCCCCACCCACTCATATAAGAAGGGGCTGGGGGCTGGGGGATTTTCATTGAGGGGGGACCTGGAAGGGGTCAGCACTTGGGATGTAAATAAGTAAATTAATTAATTAAAAAGAAAATAAATAAATGTAAAAAGACATAAAAAGGCCTGCTATCCTTTTCTGAAGCATTCTGTCATAAATAAACTTATTAATTGCCGTTGAAATGAGGAGCCCTCCATATCACCCAATCCTTATGATATCCATTGCCCAGTTTTCTTCAGGTTTTCCCCTGAATACTTTAGGAGACCATTCTTGCATATCATCTCCCATCTTAGATTTAAACTAGGAATTCTTGTCTTCAAGGAATCCTCATTAATTTCTAGACATTTGTGGTTGTCAAATTGAAGGTATCATAAGTCATTATAATTGTTTTCTTTCAGCATGATACTAATAGTATACTTTTTTCTAACAACATTGTGACAAATGAGACCACAAACCAAATGGCATTAAAACAAAATCAAATATCAAATCAAAACAAACAAACAAAAACTTTTGTATATCATAATGACTTTCTTAAGGATTCCAAACACAAGAGTTTTCAGGTGTCTGAGAGTGCTCACAAACCAGTAGCTGCAATACTAGACCTAAAGTATTTTATTGGGTCTGTTTTTGTGTGCTGTGCAAAGTTTCAGAAGCCAAGTCAGAGTTGAAACAAAATTCAGACTTTATTATACTGTCAGCACCCCAAAACTATAAGAATTGTATGAGTGTTTGGAGATTGCTTTTTCAAAATATCAGGGCAAAATCTATTTTAGAGCACAGTCCCCTTGGAGAAGTAACTTGTCAGTTATGCTGAGTAGTGGTATGGTTTTGAATGTGTGGAAAACAGACATGGACTGACCTCAACCACCTTAAAGCAATAAGCTCAGCTGGCTGTAAACCTAGATCCTGAGGCTGCAGAGGCATTGCTCTCCCTCTGCATTAACTTGCCCTGTGTATTCCCTCCTATTGATGTCCTACATGGTGCTTCTTCAGACAGATTCTATCAGTCAAAAGTGAGTGTCCTTGGCATTAACACTTTACAAAATGTCATTGCAATTTAAGAAGCAGAGATCAAAAGTAACTATCTTATATCACCAGGAACCAGCTCTAGTTTTCTACACTAATCCAAAATACATAAAGAACACCATGTTCAAAGGATAATTTTGTGTAAGATTTTACTTTTAAGTCTGATGAATTTGTGGGTAAAAAAAAATAATATTCTTTTGATCCTGGTTCTGTGGTTGTTACTTCCCATCTGAACACAGTTGAGGGAATAGATAATGAATTAGATTGGAATGTAAAACTTAGAAGGTACAAGATAATAATTTCTCTCAAAGTCTACTTTTAGGAAAAGTTACATAATTTTTTTTTGCCCAGGTTCCATACCATTAGAACCAGGCTGTAAAGGTAAGAGGAGTAGCAGTTTGGCTGGGATAGAGAGCCTTTCCTTAGAAACACCAGGATTCTGCTGTTTCCATTGCTAGGGAACTTAAACATTTAATCTGTTAAGTTTTAATTTCCCTGACATTTTTCACACATCTGAATACCCCTTCCCCTTCAGACAGGCTTGGCAGAGCTGCCAATCTCCTGGCTCTCCATAGCAGCTGAATATGTACTACTGACAGAAGTCTGAATGCTTGGCCTCTGTGGTTAAATGTTTATGATTATATACAGTCACTGGATTTCTTGAGATGAATATCAAGTATGTTAAAAGTAGAAATGCTTTCCAAACAAAGTTGATTTTTACCATGAAGTGAAAAATCTATATAGTTGAGTGTATACAGATGATAGATAGATAGATAGATAGATAAACAGATTCCAAATTATATGATAAAGTAATACTAGTAAAAACATTGTATGGATGAGAGTGGTATTTGTCACACATTCAGGGGAAAAAATCAAAACTTTTAGTTTTACCTGCTCATCATTGTCCTAGGTCAACTTATTGGTTTTGGCAGTCACAGAGTGAGACAATGTATTAGTTAACTCCTACAACTTTGTTACAGGATACTCTAACTACCCACACCACCAAATCTATCAGTATCTATTCTCCATCCAATATTATTTCTATCATCCTGGGAAAAGAAGTTTTTCATTATCTTCTCATGTTCTCTAAAGAAAAAGATGTCTTTTTTGTCCTAATAATTAATTTCACAGTTAATTATTGCAGCGAAAAGGAACTAAAAGAATACAGACCATGAACCTTTGTAAGCAGAAACTTATCTCTAGGTTTGACAGAGCCCAGAACAACAATGGCCTGAGGGTAACAGAAGAATGTGTTGGGCAAAAGCAGACAACTCCATATTTGTGACTGTTTACCTTTCCAGATAGATCCTTTTCCTTGCTTGTCTCTGAACACTGACCTTTTCCAGTAACAATGAATAAACTTAGGTTTGTGGTTTCTTATCTTTATACTTGACTAGTTAAAGTAATAATGATTTGAATATGCTATATAGAAATATATCCAAGTCAATCTTTTAACAAGATTTTGTGACTACACAAATTAAATTGTATTATACACTCATACCTTTGAAGTTAATGTTCTCTGAGATGTCACCCACATAAGGTCTGAATAGCCAAGGAAAACAATGGATGAGCAATTTTAAACAAAGAATAAGTAGTCCTTAGCTTAGAATAATTGTTCTTCTTATACTGTTTCATATAAGGAGTTATACTGTCATAGTAATAAAATTAAGAGAAATATTGAATATATTCTTTGCTGTTAAAACTCAAAATCAGAAAAGTACCCAGCTATAAGAGAGACCTGAAAAATAAATATATATATATTTATGCTTGACCAGTAATTTTCCCATGGTAGTTAGAAGATTAGAAGGTGCATAGTTTTGGCCACTAATACTTTCCCACATGCAAAACTTTTATTTAAAACAGCAATTAAACGATCTTCTTTTCTAGGGTAGTTCATATTTTCTAGAAGTAAATATATACCCCCTTTAGATTTACAACATTGAAGTTTTGATTCCCTCATCTGCAATGAGGGTGATCATACTGGACAACTGTCTTAGTTGGTATCTTACTGCTGTGAACAGACACCATGACCAAGGAAGTCTTATAAGGACAACATTTAATTGGGACTGGCTTTCAGGTTCAGAGGTTCAGTCCAGTATCATCAAGGTAGGGACATGGCAGCATACAGGTAGACATGGTGCAGGAGAAGTTGAGAGTTCTACACCTTCATCTGAAGGCTGCTAGTAGAAGACTGACTTCCAGGCAGCTAGGGTGAGGCTCTTAAGCCCACACTCACAGTGACACACCTATTCCAACAAGGCCATACCTCCTAATTGGGCCACTCTCTAGGCCAAGCGTATACAAATCATCACAACAACCTTCTGTCTTCTTTTGTCCAAGACATACAAGACTCATAAAAGGATACCATAAGAGAAGTTAATAAAAAGTAATCCTAGTTGGGCTAGATATTGCTTGGCCATTCAAAGTGTAATTACTTCCTATTAACATAACCAGCCCAACTAGAGACCCATCTCTTGGGCAAACACTAACCCCTGACAGTACTAATGATACTCTATTACATTTGCAAATAGGAGCCTAAAATGGCTGACCTCTGAGAAGCACCATCTGACTCAGACAGCTTTAGAGACCTACAGCCAAACATCACATGGAACTTGGTGACTGAGGGAAGGATTAAGGGCTCCCAAGGGGATAGGAACTCCACAGGAAGACCAACAGTATCAACTAGAATCTGTGGGGATTCTCAGAGTTTAAACCACCATCAAAACAGCATACATGAATTGGACCTTGTCCTCCCTGACCATATGCAGGAGATGTGCAGCTTGGTCTTCATGTGTTTCCAGAACAACTGGAGCAGGGGCTATCCCTACAGCTGTTGCCTCTGTGTTGAATCCCTAATTCAGCTGTCTTGTCTGGCTTCAGTAGGAGAAGAAGCACTTAGCCCTAATGTGATGGGTTGGTGTGTGTGTGTGTGGGGGGTGTGGCACATATCCAGGCAGAGCCTTCATTTTCGCAGAGGAGAAGAAGAGGAAGAGGTATGGAGGGACTGTGTGAGGAGGCTGACAGTGATCAGGATTTAAAGTAAATAATATCAAGAAAAAAAGTGATTCCAGTCTTCACTTCGTATGTTGTGTAGGAGTTTCCAATATTAGACATAGACATAGGATTTTTATATACTTTGTGAAAGTAAGAAATTCTAATTATGATGTATAAAATGGTTATCTTTGTCATATGTCTTCATGAAGAAATTGATATTTTATATTAGTAATTTGGATTATTATTGCTTTGGGTTTTGTTATGGAACTTAAAAAATTCTATATGTTCCAGGTTCTATAAAAAAAAAAAAAAAAAAAAAAAAGGGAATGTACTCATATTACCTAGTGATATGTATAACTTTATTCTTAAATGTTAAAGGGCATTATAATACTTTAGTCTATCTTTTGTATCTGTGGTCCTAAAAACTGAGAAGAACATGCTCATATGGTCTTATAAACCCAAAGAATACCACAGCACTGGATAAATTTAGATTTTTCATAGACCAGTGTCTATGTATCCATACAAAAACCTAGAATCCTAAATGGAATTATAAGAATTGAAAATTCTTTTCTTCTATCAGTGGTCTGGGTGGTTGTGCATAAAAAAAAAAATACTGTATCCATAGCAACTTGATGTTCAAGTTGTAACTTTTGAACATTTTGCTTCTTATTCACATTGCTACAATTTATAATCACACTAATGACCTCCCAGGTAGACATTTTCTGGCCATTAATAGCAGACTCCATTAAAGGCCACTAGGTTCACTTGAGACCATTGATGCTTTCAAACTATTTATTAATGCTTAGAACATATCTACTCTGAAGGTCATTTTTGTTTAAATAATGCCTTGGAAAGTTATGTAAGGTGAGCAATTAGCTTGGGTTTTAGATGATTTTAGAAATGTCTTAGTATCACTGTCAGACAAAACAAAAATAATGATGAAAGCCCAGACTTGCAATGAAACTACAAAAGATAAGAGATTTTCTCCAGGTTGTTGGCCTTTTACACATATCTTTGAGACTTTAATGATGTGAGAGATATAGACAGTCTAGAATTACTAACTTTCTTAATAGTCCTTAGACTCCCATTAAGATTCCACCCACTCTCCTTAGAACTGTCTGCCCCAGAACACATTCCCTGCTGTGTTAATTACCTTGAAAAGTCAAGAGTATCACTGGCCTGTTTATGTTAATTATCCATAGTGGTCACAACTGAGAAAAAAACAACCAAAAATTAATGTTGAAAGCTCTTGAGTTTGACTGTGAACAATCAATATTTTTAAATTTTAAGAGTCATCTGTGTTTTCCTTCTAAAAAAGCAGCTTTTGCTAAGCAAGAGGCCATTGAGGCTATAGCAAATTTTTTCCTTGTCACGATCACTGTGCTTACTTACCCACTTCATTAAAATCTCTAATTCTATCCTCACATTTTCTTCCCTAGGGACAAACTGGTTATGAATTGTCCCCTCATTAAAAATGACCATTCTTTATACTTTGTTCTTTCCATGACTGTTTCCTTTAACCATTTCTCCTTTAATTGTTGCTGAAACTATTTAGATACAGTCTCAAATGCTCTGTGCCTTCCCTCCCTTATTCTGTGCTCCACTGTAGTCTAGCAGTAACCTCACCACACTGTAGCATCACTTTAGTTAAAGTTTCCAGTCACCAATAAAGTCACCATTGTCACTACCATAAGCATGAGCTGAATAAGGATGACATTAAGAGAAATGTCAATGTTCACCAGGAAAGGCCACAAGACACCTTACACAAAACCTCCAGGCCATTAAGGAATGATGAGAGTAGAAGAAATAGTCTTCCCAGGGAAGAGCATGCCAACTGGTTATCTACTACTAAATGGTCATCCCAAGTCATATTTAGGAATATATATGTATATAATATGATTAATTCATGTAACAATAATTAATGAAAAAAGAGAGGCCATTAATTTGAAAGAGAGAAAGGATGAGTATATAAGACAGTTTGGAGTAGGAACAGGAAAGAAGAAATTATGTCATTATATTACAATCTTAAGAGTAAAGTTAAAATAAAAAAGCATTCAAGACATGATCATTCCCATATTGAATTGAATCTCACTTCCTCCCTTATATGATCTCTAAGATACATCCAACCACTGTTATCACATTACTACTCTTTTCTTTTAAATTATATAGATTGATATAATAAATCCCTTGTCATTACAAAATTCTGCATAAAGTTTCATTCTGACCATCTTTAAAATTCTTATAAGAATTATCTTTTCTTCCCTCTCTTTATACTTGGTCTAGATGATTTATAACAATGTTGTATATTTTAAAAATTATTTATATTTAGACAATAACTTTGAATGTCAGCAGTTACACAGCTCTGTATGTTCTTTCATTTCCTATACATATGAATATAATTTTCAATATCACTCTACCATCCATTATCCTAAGATTCTTTTTCATGTGTATATTGCTTCCAATTGAACTATACTTCTCTCCATCTACCAACTTAGAAACAGAGAAAGTACCCTTCATTTTACTAATTTTACTAATATCTACTCTGTAAATTTTATCTATTTAGCATTTCAAAAATTTACCCCAGCATTTCCACTGCCTGTGTTCTCTTTCTGGATGGATCCAGAATTTCCACTTGAGCATATTAAATCTATTCAAGTAATGATGTCTTAGCTAGGGTTTTACTGATGTGAACAGACACCATGACCAAGGTAATTCTTATAAAGGACAACATTTAATTGGGGGCCAGCTTATAGCTTCAGAGATTCAGTCCATTATCATCAAGGTAGGAGCATGCCGGCATCCAGGGGCTGGAGAAACTGAGAGTTCCAAGTCTTGTTCTTGTTCAGAGGGCTGGCGTCCAAGCACCTAGGATTAAGTTCTTACAGCCCATGCCCACAGTAATGCACTTTCTCCAACAAGGCCACATCTCCTAATAGTGCCACTCCCTGAGCCAATAATATTCAGACTACCACATTCTACTCCCGGGCCCCCATAGGCTTGTTCAAACACATGAGTCTATGCAGGCCATACCTAAACATAGTATAATGCTACATAAATTTAGTCCAAGTTCAAAAATCCCCACAGTCTATAGAAGTTTCAATAATGTTAAAAGTTCAAAGTTCAAATTCTCTTTTGAGGTCCATACAATCACTTAACTGTAATCCCCAAAGCAAGCCAGGAAACCAGCTGGGCAAACTCCAAACTTTGCATCTCCATGATGGATTTCAAAGTCGTCTTCAGATCTCCAACTCCCTTTCCATCTTTGTTGACTGCAACAAACTTTTGTCTCTTGGACTTATTCCACTCCTTACTAGTAGCATTCCTTGGCTGATATCCCACGGCTCAGGCATCTTTAACCTCCTGGGGTCTCCAAGTCAACTACAATTTTACATCTTCTTGTTCCAAAGTTTGGGATCCTCACATGAACTTCTGGGCTCCTCCAAAGGGCTTGTGTCTCTTCTCCATCTCTGCTCTCTGTAGTACTCTAGGCTCTGGCTGACTCCATTCCAGTGATGCTGCTATTCTTGGTGATCATCCCATGGCACTGGCATCTCCAATACATGGGGTCTTCTTCTGCAACTAGGCTTCACCAATAGCCTCTCATAGGTTATCTTCATAAAGCCAAACCTCAACTTCTTTGCATAACTCCTTCAGTCCTGGGCCATCAACTGCAACTGATGCTATACCTTCACCAATGGTCTTCCATGGACTCTCACAGTGTCAAGACTCAGCTGCTCTTCATAACCCCTTCATGTCATCTAAACCAGTATCACATGGGTTATTTTTACATATTACCAAGACCAGCTGCAGCATGAGGAACAACCTTGGCTACTTCTAGAACATAGTTTCTTTGTGCTTCCAGAAAACATTTCCCAGAAGATTTCACCTCAGTATTGCTGATCTCTTCTTAATCACTGCTAATTTCTTAGCAACCAAATCCAAGGACACATCAAAACTATCAATTACTATGATCAAGTAGACTTCATCCCAGGGATGAAAGGTTGGTTCTATATACAAAAATCCATTAACATAATCCACTAAATAAACAAACTCAAAGGAAAAAGAAAAACCCCTGATCATTTCCTTAGATGCAGAAAAAGCATTTGACAAAATACAACACCCCTTCATGTTAAAAGTTTTGGAAAGATTAGGAATTCAAGGCTCATACCTAAATGTAATAAAAGCAACATACAACAAACCAACAGCCAATATCAAATTAAATGGAAAGATACTTGATGCAATCCTACTAAAATCGGGGACAAGGCAAAGATGCCCACCCTTCCTGTGTCTATTCAATATAGTACTTGATGTGCTAGTTAGAACAATAAGACAACAAAAAGACATGAAAGGGATACAAATTGGCAAAGAAGAAATAAAGGTATCACTATTTGCAGATGATATGAGAGTATACATAAGGGACCTCAAAAACTCTACCAGTGAACTTCTCTAGCTGATAAACAACTTCAGTGGCTGGATATAAAATTAATTCAAATTAACCAGTAGCCTTTCTTTATACAAATGATAAACAGGTTGAGAAAGAAATTAGGGAAACAACTCCCTTCACAATAGTCACAAATAATATAAATTATCTTGGGGTAACGCTAACCAAACAAGTAAAATATCTGTATGACAACTTCAAGCCACTCAAAAAAGAAATCAAAGAAGATCTCAGAAAATGGAGAGACCTATCAAGCTCATGGATCGACAGAATTAAGGTAGTAAAAATGGCCATTCCACTAAAGGCAATCTACAGATTCAATGCAATCCCCATCAAAATCCCAACACAATTCTTCAAAGACATAGAAAGAGCAATACTCAAATTCATCTGGAAAGACAAAAATCCCACAGTAGCAAAAACAATTCTTAACAATAAAAGAATGGCTGGAGGAATCACCATTCCTGACCTTAAGCTATACTACAGATCAATAGTGATAAAAACCGCATGGTATTGGTACAGAGATAGAAACATTGCTCAGTGGAATAGAATTGAAGAACCAGAAATAAAACCACACACTCATGGACACTTGATCTTTGACAAAGAAGCCAAACATATACAATGGAAAAAGTAAAGCATCTTCAACAAATGGTGCTGGTCTAACTGGCAGTCAGTATGTAGAAAAATGAAAATAGACCCATATTTGTCACCTTGCACAAAGCTCAAGTCCAAGTGGATCAAGAACTTCAATGTAAAACCTGAAACACTGAATCTCACGGCTCCAACAGCTCATGCTCTAAGATGAAGAATTGATAAATGGGACCTCATGAAACTGGAAAGCTTTTGTAAGGCAAAAGACACAGACAATAAGACAAATCGGGTTGTTCTGATATGCATTTCCCTGATGACTAAGGATGATGAACATTTCTTTAGGTGCTTCTTGGCCATTCGAGTTTCCTCAGTTGAGAATTCTCTGTTTAGCTCTGTTCTCCATTTTTTGATAGGGTTATTTGGGTCTCTGGAGTCTAGCTTCTTGAGTTCTTTGTATACATTAGATATTAGCCCTCTATCAGGTCACCAACCAAAGAATACACATGGAGGGACCCATGGTGCTGCCCACATATGCGGTAGAGGAGGGTCTTGTTAGCCATCAGGGGGAGCAGAGGCCCTTGGGCCTGAGGGTGTTAGATTCCCCAGCATAGGAGAATGCCAAGGAGGGAAGACAAGAGTGGGTGGGGGAGGGGGATACCTCCATGGAGGCAGGGGAAGGTGGGAGGGAATAGGGAGGCTCCAAAGGGGAGGTCTGGAAAGGGAGAAACATTTGAAATGTAAATAATGTATCAAAAAAAAAATACAAATCGGCAACCTACAGATTGGGAAAATATCTTCACTAACCCCACATCCGATAGATGGCTAATATCCAAAATATGTAAAGAACTCAAGAAGCTAACTACCAAAAAACCAAACAACCCAATCAAAAAATGGGATATAGAACTAAACTGAGAATTCACAACAGAGGAATCTCTAATGGCTGAGAAGCACCTAAAGAAATGTTCAAAGTCCTTAGTGATCAGAGAAATGCAAATCAAAATGACCCTGAGACTCCTCCTTATACCAATCAGAATGGCTAAGATATGCTCAGGTGATAGCATATGTTGGCAAGGATGTGGAAAAAGAGGACCACTTCTCCAATGCTGGTGGGATTGCAAACTGGTACACCCACTCTGGAAGCCAATTTGGAGGTTCCTCAGAAAATTGGAAATAGATCTACCTGAAGACCTAGCAATATCACTCTTGGGAATATACCCAAAAGATGTCCCACCATGCCACACTGGCCTGTGTCCCACTACGTTCATAGCGGCTTTGTTTGTGATAGACAGAAGCTGGAAATAACCCAGATGTCCCATGACAGAAGAATGGATACAGAAAATGTGGTTTGTTTACACAATAGAATACTACTCAGCTATTAACAAGAAGGACACCCTGACTTTTGCAGGCAAATGGATGGTACTAGAAAATATCATCCTGAGTGAAGTAACTTAGACCCAAAAGGTATGTACTCACCAATATGTGGATATTAGCCAAATAAATAAATAAATAAATAAATAAATAAATAAGCAAGCTCAATACCCAAGATACAGCCCACAGAACTCAAAAAGGTCAACAAGCTGAAGGGCCTAAGTGAAGATGCCTCAGTCCCACTTGGGAGGGAGAAGAAACCAACCACAAGGGGGAGAGAGAAGGACAGGGAGGGAAAGGGGATGGGCGCAGCAGAGAGGAAAACATGATTGGGTATTGGGTGGGGAAAAGGACTGAAATCCCCAAGGGCTAGCAGAAAGAATAGAAACAGGCAACCTCAGAAGGTACAAGGTTGGGGGAACTCTCCAGAATGTACCAGAGACCTGGGAGATGAGAGACTCTCAGGACACAAGGAGAGGGACCTTAGATGAAATGCTCCACAGTGAGGAGAGGGAACTTGCAGAGCCCACATCCAGCACAAAGACAGGGCATCAAGTGAGGGATGATCCCACACTCAAAACTCTGACCCATAATTGTTCCTGTCTGAAAGAACTGCAAGGATTGAAATGGAGAGGTGCCTGAGGAAAAGAAGGTCCAGTGACAGACCCAAAATGGGATCCAGCTTAAGGGGAGGTCCCAAGACCTGACACTATTGTTGAGGCTCTGGAGTGCTCACAAAAAGAGACCTATAGTGACTGCCTTCTGAAAGACCCAACAAGCAGCTGAGTCAGATGCAGATATTTGTACCCAACCAATGGACAGAAGCTGCTGACCCCTCTGGTTGAATTAGGAGAAAGCTGGAAGAGGCTGGGGAGGAGGGCATCCCTGTGGGATGATAAGCAGTCTCAATTAACCTGGACCCTGGAAATCTCTCAGATACTGGAACACTGACCAGGCAGCATATGCCTGGCTGATTTGGGACCCCTGGCACATATGCAGCAGAGGACTGCCGAGTCTGGATTTAGTCAGAGAGGATGCCCCTAACCCTCAAGACAGTGGAGGCCTCAGGGAATTTAGAGGTCTGGTGGAGTGGGGATGGAGAGTGGGGGCATACTCGTGGAGACTGGAGGTGGGGAGGAGGTATAGGATGTGGAACAGTCGAGGAAGGACAGAGAGGGCATTTATTTTAAATCTGGCATTTAAAATTGATTGATTGATTGATTGATTGATTGATTAATTAATTAAAATAAATCCCAGGTAAGACTAGATTAGAGTGACTTTCTACTTCAAAACCTAAATCAAAACAAGTCAAACCAAACCAAACAGAAAAAAATCTGCATGTAATCAAAGAGAAAAAAATCAGCAACACAAACGATATGTAAAAATTAATTACAATTATCTTTCTGAAAATTTCCCTCAGAATACATTTGTATTCTTCAGGAAAACTAGTATCTATAAACTGAGGCATAACTAGACAAACTTAAAGTTTCTAATTTTGGAATCTTATTATTATTTTTTCCTTTGAGATTTCTGTGGTATCATGCTTAACAGTTCATGAATTGTGTTTGCTCTTTCTAGTATTTGAATTATGGTTCAGTTTATGGCCACTCTGTTTTTGTCATGATGAGAGACTCTCAGTTCTGATCTCTGTGTAGAATATCATTGTAAGTAGAATAGTATGTATGGAGAAGAATAACATTGAATATTTATAAATCGTAAGAACTGTATGTAAAGATATTGCCACACAGCATATCAAAAAACACTTCTCTAGCTCTAGTTTAGTGAGTAGCATCAGAATAAAATTAAAAAGGTGTAAATTTCATTTTAAGATTTATTAACCCATGCTCCATGAACATTAAATAATTCATGATTTTAAAAATTTTATTTTTGATCTAAATGTTTTATTGTAATATGCCCCCTTAGATTTCAAGAGTAATTTTGTTGGTAATGTCCACAATACTTCATTAGCCAGACTGTGTCTTAATTTTAATTTTAAATTTGAAAAGGAATAGAGAAAGTTTAACCATGCCCTTTAACTTTGAGAAAGATTTTTTCTTTTTATCCATCCTGTCTGACATAATAAAGTGCATCATTTTCAAAGAGCAGATCTGAAAATTTGCCATTTTAAATGTTACACTTGGGGCTTTAGTAATTTGTAGGTCTTACTGATATGCTGTTGAGTTGTAGAAATCTACACAGCTAGTGTCTTTTGCAGTTCCTGATAGCCTAGGCAATGTCAATTCGTCAGGATTTAAAATTGGAATTTCATATGTCTGATTGGTCTTTTTCAAAATAAAGGCTAGTCTCCTCATTCTGTAGAGAATATAAAACACAAAATAACATTTGCTGTAATAACAGCTTGGTGGACCTTTTCTGACCTCATTTTAAAACTGCATGCCTTAATTGCTTCACTACCATTTGTGGTACAGATTATACCAATACACGATCTCAATATTTTTTGTTGTATTATGCTCTCTATGGTTACCACTATGTTATTTTTGACATTAATGTATCACACCAAAAATAAGTAGAAAATAACAGGTCATTTTTGCAAATGCACTGTAATTTGTTAGTTTCTATGAATTATGCATTAATCTGGTTGTTGTTTCATTGGGATTTGTGGACACAGAGAAAATGCCTTAATAAAAGATGTTTCTCTGTCCTCTATTGTGAGATTTTAGCATATAAGAAAATGACAAAAATATAAAATCATGTAGAAAATGCTACATTTTTAAAGAAAATGCTACTTTATAGCTTATTTTTATGTAAGCATTAGAGTCTAATTTGGAATATCTGTGTCTTAGCTTGGAGCATCATTCCCAAGACTGTTAGATATTCTTCCTCAGTTTTCAATATATTTATTCAAAAGGCAAAATAGTAGATAATTTAGTGTATGTGTGTGAATGCTAGAAATCAAATCTATGGACTCACACTGGCTGTGCAAGTGCTTTATTAATGGCCTACATCCCCAGTATAAGCCATATAGGCTTAGAATATCGGCTTATATTTATATATTTTCTGGCATATATTAGTTGTATTAGTAGCAAGAAAATAAATGATTCTTTTAAACTGTTCTTCAGCATTAGTTCCTCTATTTTTAAACATGTACAATGCAATTATATTTGAAGAAGTAAATAAAAATAAGTTATTATCTGATTATGTTCAGTTCCTGATATATTTCCATTATTGGCCCCAGAGCTCTTTATATTGTGGCTCTATCTAACTTGATAAATACAATAATGCTAATATCAAACATATAGTAAAATTAGAACATTAAAGTACTAAGCTAACCAATCTAAATAAAGCATATCACTTAGACCTGACCAATAAGATTGTAACTGCGATTATACTCATTTTTGCAACCTAGAGTAGCGCAAGCATGCAAACCTAAGTAAATATTCAAGTGTACTCGGTTACTAGTGCACTAGAGCTGGAACTTGCCCATTCCTAATGTCAATCTAAAGTTGCTGTTAGTTATTCTATTTGGGTAATCACAAAACAGTACCTTCCTTCATGCTATCAGCAGTAGTATTTCTTGTTTGGACCTTTGGATGTATAAATGAGTGCAGGCTTAAAGAGAAGGTGAAATACCAGGCTTTGGGATACAGCCTAATTGTCACTAGCTGTGACTCTTAACCACTAGGAACTACTCTCTCTACTTGTGTACTATAATAAAACCTGTTCTTTCTTCTTTATTGTACTTTGAAATGAGAAGAATTAAATGGTTTTGTACATATGAACATCCAACAAGTAAACTTCACCTGCAATAGACTACCCAAAGTTATACAACCCAGACAGGTAAATAAATAACTCTTACTTATCATTTGAATGCAAGAAATATATCAATGATATTATTATAAACATTTTAAAGAACATTTTACTCCCCGTTTTAAATCTTTTAAACATGAGAGACAGAGAGAGAGAGAGAGAGAGAGAGAGAGAGAGAGAGAGAGAAAGAGAGACACAGACATGACTTTAGGACTTAAACTTTGGAAAACTAAACTGATACTTGAACTGAAGATTAATGCTACCGGGATAATTAGCTCTCCAATGAAACAAGCTTGCCAAGTTCCATCAAGAATAAGGGTTCTATGGAGAACCTGCACTTAAGCCCAGGATCTTTAAAAAACTCTTTTGAGGGTAAACCAGTGGAAGTCCAAAGAATTAAATTTAACTTTGAAGTAAACTTGAAAGAAAAAATAGAATAAAAATTTTCCTGATAAGGTTAGAGTAACATTATATCTTAAAAATATATTAAAGGGGATTTGGATATATCTTATCTTATATGAAAGCAAAAGCAAGAAAAAAGATTTTGAAAACATTTAAAATATTATACATATTTCCAGAATTCTTCTTATGTGGATATCATATGAAATTCATTTCTAATCAGTTCTCATCATTCATCCAAATTTTTATCCATGATACTTGAGAGAAAGAAAGACTTAGGAAGAATATCCAATAAGAATTAAAAAGAGTAATCTGTGATATTTAGGAACATGTATGTATATTTATATACTTATAGGCATCAATAAGAACTAGTGAAAAGATAGGACACGAATTTGAAAGATAACAGAAGAATGTATAGGAAAGTATGGAGGGATGAAATTTTGTAATTAAATTATAATCTCTAAAGCATGTCAACCAATAACCGGCTCAGCTTGAGACCCATACCATAGGCAAGCATCAATCCCTGCCACTATTAAAGATACTCTGTTACCCTTCCAGATAGGAGCCTAACATAACTGTCCTCTGAGAATCTCTACCCTGCAGATGACGGAAACAGGTACAGACACCCACAGCAAACACTGGAAGGAGGTCTGGGACTCTTATGGAAGGGTTGAAAGAAAGATTGAAGGCCCTGAAGAGGATAGGAACCCCATGGGAAGGCCAATATAGTCAACTAACCTGGACCCTTGGGGGTTCTCAGATTCTGAGCTACCAACCAAAGAGGACTGGACTAAAGCCTCTGGTACATATATAGCAAATATGCAGTTCAGTCTCCATGTGGGTCTCCCAACAACTAGAGTGGGGGCTGTCTCTAAATCTGTTGCTTGTCTATGGAATCCCTTCCCCAACAGGGCTGCCTTGTCTGGTCTCAGTGGGAGAGGATGTACCTAACCATGCAGAGACTTGATGTGTGAAGAAGTGGGTTATGGTGTGGACAGGAAGCACCCTCTCAGAAGAGAATGGGAGGGAGGATGGGGGGCACTCTGTGAAGGTGGACTGGGGAGACAGCAATTGTGCTGTTAAAAAAAACTAATTAATTAATTTTTAAAACATTTTAGAAAGAGTGAGATATAGACAGGAAGGGGAAATGACAAAGATGAGCTCTCAAGCTCAAACATAAAGGGAGGAATAGGAGCACTCAAGTGAAGTGCATCAGGACAAACCCAGTGTCCTTCAGGGTTTTCAATATTTTGTTTTGTTTTTGAGACAGGATGTTATGTAATGCACACTTACTTTGAACTTGCTGTGTGTCAAGGGTTTCCCTGCTTTAGTTTCTTAGATGCTGAGATTACAAGTGTGTACAACTCTTAACGTGAGTATGGAATTTCTATAGAATGAGGGCAAGTTGGAGAGTTTCATCTGCAGTGTATTTAAGACTTACTCTTTCCAGCCTTACTGAAAAGAATGGCTAAGAATCTACTAATACCCACTCAATTTATAAAATTTTGCTTAAGTATGTTAAAAAACCATGTCATATTAACAATAAATCTAAGCATCAAGATACTTAGAACACTATCAGTGATGCTCCCTGTGTCTATGGCAAATGAGCATGCTTAGGAGATATGGTTAGTACTTATTATTCACTGTTTATCAAATTATGGTCTTCCTTCATAATGTTCATATTCTAACTTAGTTTGAGGTACTGCTTGCTGTATTGGAACCAGAAAAATAATGTATTTATTTAGCAGTAGCAGTAAGTGACCAGAAATGATCATCTGTGAAACTTAGTTGCAGATGTGCATCAAGGAGATCTCACTACCCAGCCCAACCCACCACAAGGCATAAGAAGAAGGGCTTGCTCTTTAGCTAGTCTTCTCTACTTAAGAGATGTTTCTAGAAAGGCTAGCTGCAAGACATAATAGGTTTGTTCCACTAATCAACCAAATGTTTATTAAAGCTTTAGGGATGTTTTCCACTTTTAATTCCCCAAACTGATTCTAAAATGTCATTAGGAAAAGCAGGAGCAATGTTTGTAAGGCTAAGTATGCTGCTCCTTTGATTATCTTAGACATAATACATGGACTAATTTTGACTTTAAAATCTTCCTGTAGCACATTGTGTATTGACTATTTTGGATTCCAGCCATCTTTGCATATCTGCTATGCAACCTCTCAGGGCTGTGACCATTTGTTCAGATTAAGTCTGTCTTTAGTAGATAAGTCTCTTAAGCAATTTGGAAGATGGAGGGGAAAATGTAGTGCTTTTGTTGGTCTGAAGGTTGAAAACATCTCTTGCCCAATTAATTCTCACCACTATAAACATACTGTTCAATGTATGATTTTTTCACACCTGTGAAGTTCAAACCTCAGATTCAATATATTTTTCCTTGTTGTACATAGTATAATAGACTCCTGGGGCAAAAGCTGTTCCCTTTGCTCAGCGAATAGCAGGTAACTCTTTTATCAGAAGTTAAGTCCTAGAATTAGGTCTTATGCACAAAATACGTCAGCTAATTATTTTAACTTTCTACACCATAACACACTTTTTGAGGTGTGAATAATAGAAGCAGATTACTAAACTATTTACAAATAATTAATTAGGTTACATATGTTGCATGATTAATATAGAACATGGTTCATAGATATTTACATTGATATTTAGGCATATTAGTTATTATAGTAGTGTTATTTCCAAAAGCACATAAATTATTTTGAGAGAAAATAGAAAACAGAAAAGGTTATATAATTTGTCTTAGATGAATTTTGTAAAATTAAATGACTTAAGTTGTAAAAGGTGTGCTGTTTTAGTTATTTGGAAAATTTACATATTCCATATTAATTTGAAAAGCAAATCAGATGACTAGTTGAACTAGTAGCACATTTAAACTTATACAGTTGTCTGTGTCTCTTCTATCCACACAAATGATGTCTTTCTTAAATTAGTTCTGAAAACATCTTTGCATGTATACTGGAAAATGGTATATGTTCAATAAAAAGAGAGTCAAATTTGATCAGAGTTTACTAGAAATTAGAAAGTAAAAAGATACTTTCTTTCAAACTAAAGTAAGGATAAAAGGAAGGATGGATAAAAATGTGATACATTCACACAGTATTAACAATTGTTAACATCTCTTAACAAAACTTATCACCTAAAATATGTAGGTATTGGGTGGAGCTAGAAAAAAAATCATCCTAAGTGAAGGTAAAAGACAAATATGGTATGTATCTGCTTATGCGAGCTGTTAAGTCCTTGATAAGCAGTCTAGAGGTTATATTGAGACCCTGACTTGAATAAAGATGTATTTTAGATTGTGAAGGTCTTTCCTCATTTGAGAAAAGTGGAAAGAAATATGGAAGAGAAGAGAAAAAAGGACTTCCCAGGATAGCATGCCTTTGTCATGTCACCCATGCTATGGTGATGAGCTACAGCCAACAGCTGTCAGCTAATGCCACTCCTGAAACAGCATACTCTACCATAGCTGTTCCAGGGAGCAGCAGTAGAGCATTTTTGAATGAAAGAAGATAAAACGACATTCAATAATAAGTCAATTTTTCTCATCACTGTAACAAAGTACCTGGAAGAAGCAACTTATGAAGGTAGAGATTTATTTTGGCTCAGAGTTTTTAGTCCATAGTGGTGGAAAATGCATACAAAACTTCTTATGAGCAAAACCATGAGGGCATCAGGTTCTGACTGGTGTGGCTAGGAAACAGTAAGCACAAACCAGAAGTGGAGTAGAACTGTAGCTCTCAAAGCCTAGATCTAGTCTTCTAGTCAGGTGCAACTCCAAAAGTTTCCACAATTTCCCAAACAATATTAAAACATTTGAAAATCAGTAGGAAGCAGATACAGATAAGGAATGTTTATTAAGATCTATTATGGTTTAAATGTGAAATGTCTTATCACCAGGCTCCTGTGTTAGTGTTCTTATTCTCTAGTTCATAGCAACTATGTTTATGGTCTTATCTAGGAAACCTTTAGTATATCCCTTATATGTTATAAATAATTTTGCAAGTATGATTAATAATCTTGATACAAAATATATTCTACAGGAATGGAGAGATTATTCAGGAGTTAAGCGTACATACTGTTCTTTCTAACAATCTAAGTTCAATTTCCAGAACCCACATGAGGCAGCTCATAACTCCCT
Source organism: Rhynchomys soricoides (assembly GCA_019843965.1). Taxonomy (NCBI): domain Eukaryota; kingdom Metazoa; phylum Chordata; class Mammalia; order Rodentia; family Muridae; genus Rhynchomys; species Rhynchomys soricoides. The sequence continues at coordinate 1,383,785 of JADRCH010000140.1, forward strand.
ACCTTAACTCTAAGGAATTCAACACATTTGACCATGGCTGGTGTTTAAACCTATCTACACAGACACACAGACACAGAGACACAGACAGACACACACAGACACACACACACTCACACACACATGAATACAATTAAAGTAATAGAAATAAAATAAACTATTCTATATTATTATGGTGATTCTAATGCAATCATGGCCCCTTATAAAGATAAAGTTGTCACTATAGGAAGAAGTGAACACAGAAAGAGAAGGCCAAGTAAGAGAATTTGGCAAAGTTAGGAATTGTGGGAGTGAGTCTCCCATACATGATCTCAAAGGGGATCAGTCCCAAAGGATAGGGCATACTCATGACCCTATAGAGATTGAAGAAGAGAAGAGACACACAGTCCCCACTAAGTCTTCATAGTTAGTTTGATACAGGTCTCTTTTAGAGTTCTAGCCATCCTTTCTACCTGTCCTGAACTTTGGGGCCTGTAAACCCAATGTAATTTCCAATCCACCCAATGGCCCTTGTTAATTCTCTGTTATCTGAGCAGTGAAGGCAGGTCCATTATCAGAGCTCAGTATGGCTGGCATATATTATACCTAGGAAGAATATCTTTTAATACCTTCTTGATTACTGTCTGATCCTTTTCATGATTGGAAGGGAAGGCCTCAGTCCATCCTGAAAAAGTATCTACAAGCATTAATAAATACCTGTGTCTATATTTGCCTGGTTTTACCTCATTGAAGTCCATTTCCCAATGGGCACCCTGTTCAGCACCTCTCTGTCAGGAGCATTTTTCTTTAGGCTGATTGTCTGCACTGGTGAATTTGCATGAACTCTGCTAACCCAAGGAACTCTGGGACCTCCCATCTGGAGGTCTGAGCTGGGATTCATAGATGGTTTCTTTTTAGGCCTCTGACAGCCAGTGTTGCCCCCTTCAAGATATAGCCTAAGTATGTTACCTACTGTTGACATAGTTGGGCCTTTTTGGCTGATGCTCTATATCCCAGATCACCTAGAGCTGCCAGTAGGTCCTCTGTGTTTTACTGGCATACTTCCAATGTCTCTGCTGTCACCAAGAGGTCATCTACATATTGTAAGAGGGTGATCTGGGGGTGTTCCCGCAGGTACTCACCCAGGTCTTCATGTAGAGCCTCATCTAAGATGGTGGGCAAATTCCTGAATCCCTTGGGTAGCCAGGTCCCAGTAAGGTTTCCATTGAATCTTTCATCCGGATCATGCCATTCAAAGGCAAACAGAAGCTGGCTCTTAGGTACCAGGGGTAGGCTGAAGAAAACATCTTTAAGATTTAATGCAGTGTACCGGACTTTAGATGGCTCTAGAGAACTTAACATGGTGTATAGGTTAGGCATTGTGGGGTGGATGTCCATGACATGCTTATTGACCTGTCGAAAGTCCTACACTGGTCTGTAATTTTTGAAGTTAGGCTTTCAAATTGGCAGAAGCAGGGTGTTCCGTAGGGACTAGTATGAGTATCCTCAAGTCTCTGAGTCTTCTAATGTGGGAAGTGATCCCCTTCTTGGTTTCATGTGGCATCAGATATTGTCTAAACCAAGCCAGAGTGGACTCCCACTGGAGTGAACTGCCAGTCCCATACCCTCAGTCTCTACCCATGCTGAAGAGAACAATAATAGCCATGTGGAGAATTCTTCTTCAGGTAGTTTAACTTCTTGGTGTAGTCTATATTCATGTTCGAATGGTAAAGTGAGGACCTGTATTGATTGTCCATCTTGACTTGTGATGGAGGGACTCCCTTGGGGTTGAAAGTAATCTGAGATTTGGGCCCCAATTTTGGTTAGCAAATCTCTTCCTAATAGGAGGTAGGGGTACTCAGTCATGATCAAGAGGTGGAATACCTAGCCCGTTCTGAAGTCCACTGATCTTCAGATACTCTATGTATATTGATTCATGCATGTTGCTTCCTGTACCTATGATTTTGTTTGACAATTTTCTGTGAGCCTCTGTGGGGATCAAATGTTGGCTGCAGTAACTATTAAGAATTTAATAGGTTTCCCCTTCACTTTAATGGTTACCTTAGGTTCAGGGAGGGCTCCTAACATAGTTATCTCCCCTAGTTACTCAGTTCCTCTATTTCCAAACTTTTGTTTGACCCCCTTCTGGTTTTCAGAGAGTTTTTGAGACAATCTTTGATCCAATGTCCTATCTCTTTGCAGTATGGTGATTGTTTTTTGGACATTGGGGCTTATCCTCAGTGAAAAGTTTCTTACCTTTATCTCCGGCCAGATGTTAAAATTGCCAGTGTTTCTCTGCTTCAGAGTCTGTGGCCAGGCATGTCTGCTTGGCATTTGCTTCAGCAGTTGCCAGATTGTTAAATACATTTTCTGTGACTATCATCATTTCTTATAGGGATTTTTCCTGCATCCTCTCTATTCTTTGTAACTTATGTTTTATGTCTGGCACAACTTGGTTGACAAAAGCCATCACCATTGCTGACTTATTCCCAGGTGTTTCCAGGTTTAGCATTATATAGGTCCAGAATGCCATCATGATTCTTTTTAGAAAGGCTGCAGGGGACTCTGTCTTCCTGTCTAATATCTATTTTAGCCAAATTGTTTGGGTGGTGAGCAGCTGCCCAGAGATCCTCTATTAGAGTCTGGTGGTAGACCCAGAGCCTCTCTTTACCTTCAGCAGAATAGAAGTTCCAGTTAGGTCTAGCTATAAGAAAAGATATGTCAATAATTAATTGATTAGTAGTAGCAGTGCCATTCTTGCCTGGATCTAATTTCTGAGTCTCATTGATAATTCTCTCCCTTTCCTCTGTATAAAGAGAATCTGCAGTAGTTGTAAACAACCATTCTAAGTAGGTTGGTGGGTGAAAATTACTACATCTAAATGTTTATGAGACCCTTGGGCCTTTCTGAAAAAGTGGGGTTTTGAGTCTTCCAATTATATAAATCATTAGTGGAAAAATGCTAGTATTGTATCAGCTGATTCTTCTTGTCATATGGGAGCACCATGATCCTAAGGGGGAGGAACATGGTGATATCTGGTGTTTCCTCCCTGGCTTGTTCCCTAGCAACCTGTCCCCTAGTGTGCAGTAGACTAATTAAAGGTGTCCCCATGGTGCTGCCTCTGCTTCAACCCCTTCTAGCGCCAGTTGTGGGGTGTCAGAGGCTGGTGGGTAGAAGGAGAGAAGGATGTGTGTATCCCAACTACCCTGTAGAACAGAGTAGAGGATGTCTGTTAATTTAGGTTTCTTTGTCTTGTCTTCTTTAACCATCGGAATGTACTTCAGTGGGAGAAAAGTTTTCAGTCAGGTGGGTGGATAGTTACCAGGTGTTGATGTAGGGTACTTGGTCCCAGTGTCCAAGTTGGCTTTAAATGATATCTTTGACCCTCCGGACAAAGAGGGTGCCCCACATTCTCTCCTGAGCCAATCAACCAGGAAGGTCAGCTACTCTGGTGTGCAAAAAGTTGTTAGTCTCTCCTTTCTAACTTCTAGACCGAAATCTTTAGCTCTACTTTTAAAGTCTCTAAATTTGTCTTGGAAAACAGTCAGGGCAGGGGAAGGGGGTGTGTCTTCTGAGTCTGTCCCATTGTTCTAAGTTCAAACACAAGGAAATAAGTCTGGCATAACACAAATAACAGACAGTAAAATACAGAAATATTAATGGTGATCAGTGTACGATACCAAAAGTAAAGGGAGACTACTGCAGAATGCCTTGAAGCAGGTGTGACCCACAGCATCTCTCCAGAGAAATTAGGGGGATCCAGTCACCTACTGATGGGTCAGGGAAGTCTCCTTGTGGTTTGGTCACATCCACTTAGTCCCATTTGGCAGTACTAAGTCACAGGCTCACAGGTTTACTAGAGGAAAAACAGCAAGATACTCCAAAACCACCAGAGCATACTTACCAATCAGTCTTTGACTCCACAGGTCAGAGGGATCCTGATGTCGGGAGGTCATGGGGAAGCCCTGAAGAGCCCCCAAATGTTAAGGTCTAAGAACTGCTGAAGAATGATACCCAGACTCAAAAGGTATGCAAAAGCAGAGAGTATGTATTAGGCTGAATTTCCTGCATGCAGAGGTCTTCCCATTTGGGAATGGAGAGCTCTGTTGGACTCACATACCCAGATTTTATTGTCAGGGGAATTCTAGGGAGGGATTTGTGTCCATTTACCTTGATTATTTAGCCTTATCTCTAGGGTTCTGGCTTGATTCTACAATTGGTAAGGCTCTGGAGACTTCCCAGGGGGTTGCTTACTCATTCTAGCTACCTATTTTTACTTCAGGCAAAATGACAAGGTGTCCTCTGATTGGCTACCCATGACTGTGGTTGGCTCACCACAGGTTTCTGTATCCAGGTTCTTGTTTCTGGGAAACAGTAACTTAGGCCTAGTCTCCCAAACTGCCAGTTTGCAGCCTGTCATGCAGTTAGCTTGGCTCTGACTAACAGTCCTCTCAATTCTGATAGGGGTAAGATTAAATCTCAAAGTTGTTTTGGTATACATTTCCCTAATTTTTAGTTAAAAAACATTTTTGAACATTTTTGAGATACTTATTAGCCATTAATATTTCTTCTTTTGGGAACTTTATGTTCACAACCCAGGCCCATCATTTTGAATGGTTCATTTACGTTGTTGTTGTTGTTGTTATAGTTGCTGTTGACCTTTGTTTTTTGAGTTCTTTATGCACTCATGAAATTAACACACTGTTCAATGCATAGCTGAAAAAGATTCTTTCCCATTATGTGGGCTTGCTATTTACCCAATGAAATTGTTTCTTTTCCTTTGCGGAAGCTTTTAGTTTTATGAACTCCTAATTGTTAATTTTTGGTCTTAATTCTTGGTCAAATGGATTTTGCAGAAAGATGATAAGGACTTAAAGTACAGGAAATTTGCTCTGATAGTGTATCACCTAAAAATATCAAAAGCCACACTTAAAATATTTCATCAATATGGCATGCCTTTAAGAAGGATGTCTCTAATAGACACACCAACATGGGTTTGAGAAAATCTTAAAAGGTATCAGCCCTAGACAAAGAACTACAGGCAACAAATGATTGCTGAAAAATGGAGAACCGCTTCCCTTTCAGAAAAGAGCACACCAAGAGTTATCAAATATTAAATGGTTAGCCCTGAAAACATATACATATATGTAACATTATATAAACTGTTTAGCATTAGATTATTAGTAAATATTTCTTACTTATATATAGGTAAGAAAAGGTAAAGAAAAAGTGTCCATAGATTTTAAAGAACATTGGGACATTACAATGGAGAGTTAGCAGGGAGGAAAAAGAAAGGAGAAATGATATAATTTTAATTATACTCTCAAAAAATAGAATTTAAAAAGCTAGAAATATATAGAGACATACATTCTGAGCCTCCACAGAAGACAGTTCAGACTACATGTTGATTTGAGTATAATAGAATTCATTTCCAACTTCCCCATTCTAGAACTGCAAAAAATAAATTTGAGTTGTTTTAAGCTATTGAATTTGAGGTCACTGGCTCCAGCAGCAATAGGAAGCTAACACATTATTGCAATAAAAATGTTATGAAGCAGAATGAGACCATGAAAAGGAGAATATTTAACTTATTTCAAAGAACTAAGAAAGCTTGTACTTTATATAAATAAAATCAAGAAATTTCAAAGTCAATAGTTTACCATATTTCATGGGTACAAAACAGTATAAGTGTATTCCAGAGAGAGAAAAACATTCACAAATAATGAGAGGAAAAAAAAAACTTTTGGGAGTTGTAATTTGAATGGTCAGGATATACTCTGCATGCAAATAATTCAGGAAACAAAACAAAACAAAAACCAACCAAACAAACACATAAAACCAAATAAATAAATAAATAAACAAGATGGGCCAAACTAAAAAGTGGGAGAAATATGTGATAAATAAATTTATATTAATTCTACCCTCATGTAGATAACATGTGAAGGCTTAAAATATTAGCATAGTAGCATCAGCTGGGCTATAAATTTGGTTTCTGGAATCCATTTGGACAGTGAATGAAATGAACGAATTTCTGCTGGAGTCTTCTAGATTAAAAACTGCAGAGGACAAAGGACTGTAAGAAGCAGGTTTCATACATACCTTAGAGACCATAAGAGCTAAAGATCAGGATGTGTAAGCCACATATGTGAGAAACAAAGTGGCCCATTTTCAACTATAAGTTCTGAACTTACCTTTCTATTGAATTTTAACTCTCTTCCTGTGTTTTCTGATAGCAAAATAGGGTCACCTTGGTCAGCCGTGACCTCAGTGTGAGTCTATGTGCCCACACACAATTGGAAAGCCAGTTTGGAATGTGAAAAAGTGAATAGATATTCAGAGACAGTTTTGTTTTATTATATTTTCCTGTGAAGAAATGTAACAGAGCCAACGAAATATAGATTACTTTATAATCTTTAATACTTTAAAATCTGGAGCTAAAGTTTCATGGAAATTTTCTTGGTAGAAAAGTAAAGAAAATCCAATTCTAAAATTTAACTGGAGTAGAAGATCTGGTTGTATAGGACTACTGATTATTAAGTTTCATCTGAACTTGACTAGACAGGATATCTTCATTTGAGTCTGCTGAATGTTATTTTTTTCAAGCAAGTGAGAGCTTTTTAGAATCAGAGAAAGAACTCCAGAACAAAGTGGCCTACCCTCTTTGTGGATGGCAACATGTTGTCACTTGAGGGCATGAATTGCATACAAAAAAGAAGATTAAAAGCTTTACTCATTACTAGTTCAACTGGGATATAAGTCTCCATCCCCAGATATTTCTGGTTCTCATATTTAGGGCCCAGACCACAATCTTGATTATTGACAGGTTAGCCCTCTGGTCTTTAAATGACATGACTGTCTTACTCTGATAACTAATTTTAAACAGCAAGTCATACACATACATCTGAGCCAATACAATCCTTTGTGTTTATTAGTTTTGAATCTTTACTATGCAAAGCTCTAATTTATTAAAGTTAATTTTTGGATATAACACTATCACAGGGTCAACATTATTTAAATATCAATGAATTATTTGAATAGTTATTGATAGATAGCCTTAGTTTTGTAGAACTCCTTGTCACAACTTTTACCTAAACAACATGAACTATTTCCCACAGTGTTAACAAATAAATGAATCCTACAATTCTAACAAGGGACTTTATGTGAGACTTAAAACCACGTTAAAGAAGGTCTCACATAAATGTCTATGCCTGATCTTTTCTACTGTGCGTTGTCATAAACTAAACAGTGAGCCTACTGAGGTTGCCACCTGCCATTTATTGCTCTCTGAATTGTTAGTCCTTACATTTGATATTTCTAGCTACATACATTTCTATGTACATAGTAGCTGCCTACAAATATGTGAAGGTATGTATAAGGAAATGAACTTATCTACAAACATCTCTTCTGTCTACACATCATTTCCTGTATCCTGTCTATGCTTCATACAATGAATTTTCTGATGTCATAGAGATTACTCGTTTTCCATTAACTTTTAATTTAATAAATGGATTTGTAGTTTTCTTTTAGTATTGAAAAAATGTTTATAAGAGGTAGCCATGGTTCATATTCCAATAACTACATTTTGCTTTAATAAGAGAAATAGCTTCCAGGATTGTAATAGAAAACAAACAAACAAAGCCAACTACTGTTTACTAAAAAAGGCAAGTTTGGGTCATACAAGATTTATCCATTTATAATATATGAGAATTTCACTAAATAAAATTCATGAAATATTCTGATTTTACTAGTTTTCATAGTTTCTAGTTAGATTATCTATACTTAATTATTTTATACAATTCTATTACTGATTAAATAACTTCATTATGACAAAATCCCATGGTTAATTTAACAGACATTTAAAAATGTGATGGACCACCTGATGGAAACTGATGCCGAGACCCATAGCCAAACTCTGAATGGAGCTTGGAGAATCCTGTGGAAGAAGAGGAGGAAGGATTAAAGAAGCAAGAGGAGTCAAGGACACCACAAGAAGGCCTACAGTATCAACTAACCTGGGCATATGGGGACTCATAAAGAATGAACTGCCAACCAGGGAACATGAACGGGATGGACCTAGTTGCTCTGCACATATAAAATAAGTGTGCAGCTTGGTTTTCACGTGGGACTCCTAAAGCAGGGCAGGGGCTGTCTCTGACTATACTACTGACCTTTGGGTTTCTTTCCCCTAACTGGGCTGCCTTGTCTAGCCTCAAGAGAAGATGTACCTAATCTTACTGCAACTTAATATGCCAAGGTTGGTTGATATCCATGGAAGGCCTTCCCTTTTTCTGAGGAGAAGAAAAGAGGGAGTCAGATGGAGGGGAGGAGATAGGAATGGACCAGGAAGAGAAAGGAAGGGGAAGATGTAATTGAGATGTAAAGTATATAAATAATTTAATCTATAATAAAAAATATGGTGGTTATATTCTGATCTAGTAACTCTAATCTACTATGATCCTTGAAATGCAGTGTTAATATAATTTATATGAAACTCTAGCAATTAAAAGTCCAAAGTCATTAAAAATATTATTCTACAAGATATCATAAAATAAAATGAATATTTATCTTAATTTAGTCTGTCATTGAAAAATATTCACTTTATATATTCTTGGGAAAATATCTGAAAAATTTACACCAAATATACATAAAATTGCCCCAGTTAGTTAGTACCTAAAGACTTAGCAGCTTCCATCTTTAAATGATTAAGAAATACTTTTGAAATTATAAAATTGACACCATCTATAAAACTAAGAAATATTGCATTGTAGTTGCTTCATATGCTGCTATGCATAAAATTCAAATGAGTAAAGCATGTTTTAATAATCTGTGTTTAAGTAGTATCTTGGTTAGAGGTTCAATAGCAGAGCTTTGTTTCAGAATTTTAATCGCTGATATGACCAACTGTCAAGTGCCATGTAAATTGTATCTTTATTTTACTCACATACAGCTCAGATCATTTTACCTAAAATATTTTTGCTTATAACAGATGGGAATTATTTGTTCTCAAAAGAAAAAAAAAACACAATTGGGAAATTAAAAACCAAAGGAAACAAAATCTCAAGCCTACAGGGAGGTTACAGATTACATTGAATTAAATTCTAGGATACATGGTTAGTTCCAGGTAGCAATATATGTCAAAGTCCTCACTCAAACAAAGCACATAACAAAAGCGACAACAAAAAATGTGACCTGTGTCACAAGAAGATGGCATAATGTCTGTTTTATGAAGCTTCAGTTAAAATTCCAATTTTATAATTCTTTCAGGAGAATTTTATGCAAGTGATCCTGGTGCTAAATCCATAACAATTAAATCAGATAGCAAGAACATGTTCACCAAACACCATATATAGCTCAACCACACAACAAATTGAACATCTCTGGCATGTATTTCTGCTTCTCAGTGTGGAATGAGAGGACTGAATCAAGAAAATAGTCAAAATTCAAAATCTAAATATGTTTTTCTACTCATTATTTTATTGCTTATCAGCCATGCATGTGTTGAGGGTGTGGAATAGCTGGAAGGGTCCTAGGACCCATACTTTGCATCACATATAGAACAATTCAGATACATTCTAGAGCTATGCTTATAACATTCTATAAAAAATTGAAAAAAAAGTTTTTACCATTTTGATTTAGGGAAGAATTTATTAGACATAATTACAGAAAACTGAAACAAATGTAACAAATAAAAACATATAAAAAGAGGCCAACCACAGCTTTGGAGGAATGAATATTGCCATAACATATAATACATATTAATGCATGTATTGACTTGCTTAAATAATATTAATGATTAACTAGACTATCAATTGATATGTAGAATTTAGAGCAACTGAAACTCATACACATGGTTAGTAGGTATTGATAGTGCTACATCAACTTTCAAAGGAAAGTTTTATAATTTTCTATGAAGTTCAACATGCTTGTGTGAATGTATATGGCACACTATTGATCCAAAATAAAGATACTTCCTCAAGACAAATTAAAGCATGTCTCTAAAAGATCTGTCATACAAATGACTATAGCAGTATAATTTCTAATTACTTTAGACTGAAAAGGGGTCTACTAAATTGGGCAGTGGACTAATAAACTGTGGGATATACATACACTGGATAGAACCAAATACAGTAATAAAAGGCAATGAACTAAGACACACACTATCAAGATGGTCAAAAAGTGAATAATGATATGTATAAGAATCTAAATACAAGACCCTACATAATTTATTACTATATTTATGAGATTTCCTTTTTCAGATTTATGCATTATTTATATTCTATTACCACCTTGCTATACACCTACATAGAAAGGGACAATCCTTTGCTAATCCTTAGCAAGTTTATCATCTTTTTGTACAACTTTCAGCTGTAAGCTCTAAAAATTGATAATCTATTTGGAAGACATCTTCAAACATGGTGCTCCTGCATTCCCTGGAAAGTGATAAGGTAAAATGAAAGTAAGGAGGGAAGGAGGAAAAATGAAGAAAGAGAGAAGGTGGAAAAGAAGAAGAGATGGATGAAGAAGTTGGAACAAAGAGAAAGCTGAATGATGAAAAGAAATGAAGGAAAAAGAGAAGGGAAGGGGAAAGGAAAGAAGGAATGAAGGAAGAGAGGAAGGAAAAATTATTTAAGGAAAAACTTTCTAAGAATTACTCTAGATATGATTTAAATTGTTCATCGTCTATCTTTTCACATGTCTTAACTCCCAAATTAGTGACGAAGAAACTTAATGCTGTATTTGTATGCATGTATTAGTTTTACACATGTAGTTTGCTATTGCTGCTGCTGTTGCTGTTATGACACTTCTGTGTTTCAAGTATTGATTTAATACCAAAGTTACCCAAATGGGTCACACAAGGTCCCCGGATAAACAAAGCTTACAATCTATGAGCACGGTATATCTGAATTATCATTAAAGTAGAAATGAGATATGGCCACATGGTTACAGAGAAAGGAGAAACTTGTTCTATCTGGTAGAGCTAGAGACAGCTTCTGACTTAAAATGAATATTGAAGAATAAACTAAAGAATAAATTAGAAATTAAATGTTTTTACATTGAAGATTGATCCATGCAAACATAAAGGCTATATGGAAGTAGCTGGTGGCTCTGGAGTAAGGAATGTTGGAGTCAACCCAGAATGTTGGGTAGAGGAAAGGAGTATGTGGAACCATGGATTTCCAAGGCTGACCATTTTGCAAGCTTCTTCTATTGCCTCATATTAACTAATCTTGTTCAGAGCATGCTGGAAAGAGTAGAAGTTTTCATGCCTTTAATATGGAACTAAGAGCTGGAAAACAAAGAATTGGCTCAGAGTAAGCAAAGGGCTGATTGACTCTGTGAATAGGTAACGTAAATTTTGGATTTGTACTTGTAACTTTGAAACAATGGTCTAGATCTACTTTAAGAGTCACATGTATGTTCTCTATAAATGTAATGTCAGAAATCTCTTATACCTGACCATTCATATCTTAGTATGGTAGCTACAGTCCTCATTAGGAGAGTACATCATAGGCATATTCTCAGCTTGATGGTAGATGTATTAGTCAGAGATCTCTAGAATAATGAAACTTAGAGAATGCATATATCTGTTAGGATAATCTCTTGTGTTCTGTTTAAAGGTTGTGTTTGTATGAAGCATCACTTGTCTCCATAATTTGTAAGTATCTTCTTTATCACCTTCTGATTAGTTTAATAAAGAGCTTGTTGGCCTGTAGCAAAGGATGAGAAGATAGGCAAAATTTCCAGGCTGAGATAGGAACTCTGGGAACGAGTCAGTTGAGGGGGTTTGCCAGCCAGATGTGGAGAATGAAACATGGGCAAAGGCTGAGGAGAGGTTGCCACTTGGCAGAACTTAGATTAATATAAACTGGTTAATTTAAGTTATATAAGCTAGTTGAGAACAAGGCAGCAAAGCCAAGCTTTCATAATTAATAAAATGTCTTCATGTCATTACTTGGGTGGCTGATAGGTCAAGACAATCTGTCAGTATCTATCTATCTATATAAAGGGATTTATTAAAATGGCTTATTGTCTATGAACTAGTCATTCAAATAGCTGATTATGAATGGAAAGTTCAAGAATCTAGTAGTTGCTCAGTTTATGAGCTTGATGTCTCAGTTGAACTTTAGTATATACTTGAATCCTGAAGAAATAGGATATAACTCCAGTGAAGAAATACATTTGCTAATGAGGCAAGAACAAACAGATAAAGAGCAAAATCTTCCTTCTTACATGTGCTTATATATGCTTCCAGCAGAAGGTGTGGCCTTTATGAGTGGTAGGTTTTCTCAGATCAAAAGAACTGAATTAAAGTTATGTCTTCTTGCTTTATGATCCATTCTTTCCCTGTCTTTGAATGAGACATCCAATTGTCTTGGTTGCTTTCCCTGTGTGTCTTGTGTTCATGTCAGTTTTGGACACACACATCAGCTCATAACACAGTAAGTGGTCAGTGGTTTTGATTGGCTGTTTTATCATTTCATTTATTCTGCCATCTTTCCCTCCTTAGACAAGGACCCCATAGACCTACACACTCTCTTGCTCCAAGAAATTACTTACCTTTTAAGTTCAAGTTATTTAATTCTACCATTGTTTTTTTAATCCTGCAATAAGCATAACCTAAGAGACATTTTTCAGTCTTAAAACATATTCTACAAAACTTAAATTCCTAATGTAAGCAAACATTGCCCTCCTGCCTCCTTTTTCAAATCAAATAACTTCCTAATACATTTTTACATGATGATAGCAAAATATTTTCCTGCTTCATTCTATTTTAAATATATACATACTAACTTTCTAGTTTCTCCTAGGCTGTTATAATGAAATATTTTCAACAAAGAAACTTGGGGAAGAATTTACTTGGTCCACATTTCAAGGTCACAATCCATCTTTCAGGGACATCAGAGTAGGAACTGCAAGAAGAACTCATGAAGGATTGCCTGGTGGCTTGTTTTCTGGTTTCTACTTTTACACAGCCCAAGCCAAGGTACCTAGACATAGTATTGCCTACAGTAGACAGAGCCCTCCAATGTCAACTATTAATCAAGACAATGACCTAAGGGCATGCACACAGGACAAACTGACAAGGCAATCATCCTGCTGACATTTCTTTCTTCTCAGTGCCTCAAAGTTGTTATAAGTTGACCAAAAAAAAGCAAAACAAAACAAAAAAACCCTACCAAGACACCAAAACATTATTTTGATGCCCCAGAATTGGGGTTGCTAGGAAGGTGAGGTGGGAGTGGGATCACCCTCATAGAAGCTTGGGCCAGTGTGGGATAGTGGGTTTTCAGAGGTGAACCAGGAAGGGAGCTATCACATGAAATGTAAATAGATAAAATAACCTACAAAAATAAAAAATAAAATAAATATAACTTTATATAAGTATATAAAATTGTTCTTTATTTTCTCTTAGCTAGATGTTTTGATTTGCTAATCTCTATCCATATCTAACTTCACTTATTAGAAATTAATACTTTTGTGAGTTTTAGAAGAATGTGATAATCAAATGCCTTTAGTAAGGTATAAAGTTGAGCAGAATCATATCTTTGGTTTAAGACCTGTGGTTTTAGTTGACATTTATCTACTTTCAGTGTGTGTGTGTGTGTGTGTGTGTGTGTGTGTGTGTGTGTGTGTGTAAATATCTTTCTTGCTTATAGAAGTCAGGGTATATCTACCTACAATTTGAAAACTCAGCTCACTAGGTCATTTGAATGAAAAACTTAGCACATGTATATGATTATGTGTCAATTTAATTCTTACAACAATTCTAAAGTAACTTACGTTCTAAACTATTTAAGCAATTCTAAATTAAATGACAGTATCTTCCTCTTCAGGGTTTCTAACTCTCAATGGACACCTAACTCATATGTAGGAACGATTCCTATCTCTACTATACTTTCTTTTACATCCTTGTCTGTGATAATGGTTACCTTACACATTAGATACTGAAAGAAGTTAACCATAATAAACTTTAAATGAGCAGTTATTATACAATTATGTAAACATATTCTCTCAGCATATCTTACTTCACTGTACTCACACTTTCTTTTCATGATGATGTAAGATAACAATGCTTACTTAAGGCAATAAAGTATGGTCAGTGGCAGGCACTATGAGACAGTGGGGCTACTAGTATCCGAAAACACCTAAGAACATGCATCATTTATGCTGTGTGATAGGTAATATTTTTTTTCCTTAAGTGGTGGGTTTTTACCTTTCCACTTAAGGTCATATTGTGAATCTTGCTTGATGTATTCACATTGGCAGTTTCATTGCTTTTGCATATTGCGTCACTATAAAGCACAGTAAGTATTATGGAAGCACCAGGACTACAAGAGCACAACAGTTCTTGCGGCTATTTGTCAGTTTCCTCTGGACTGAAACTTTCCCTCCAGGCAAAAGAGAGGAAGCAAGATGTTTGAGAGACTTAGGAGATAAAAGGTCACAAGTATGGTCACAGAAACTTAGAAGGTTCTCAATGGCTCCTCTCCAGAAGTGTAAAAAAAGAATAAACACATGCTGCAGGAGGGGATTGTGACCAATGGAGTCGAAGAGACAAGGTCTCCCTACTGTCAAACTGCCTGCATCCTTCCATGTTGGAATGGGCATTTGGTAACGTAGCTGGTTTACATTCATTCCTACCTCTACGAGTAATCTAATAAAAGCTCTTTGGTCCACCAAGATGGACATATATCAATAAATACACTGTAGAATGGAGCTTTGGGGAGAAGTGAATAGGTGATTCAGTGATTAAGAGGGCTTGTTGCTCTGGAATTGACTGGAGTTTTCTTTCCAACACTCACATCAGGAGCTCATGCCCTGTTGTAATTATTATCTCCAGTGCATCTGGTGCCACCTACTGGCCTCTGAGCACACCTGCACATATGTGTGTATACATGCCAACAGGTACACTCACATAAAATAAAGAAAAGGTCGAAAAAAGAAGGCAGCTTTCTTGAAGTAAGTTCAATTAAGAAACACAAAAATTACTGATAGCCTTGGCAAGAAGTTTTATGATAATCAATGAAGTCATTTGTAGGAAGTACCTTTAGAGGATGATACTGTTCTACTTGCTCTCCCTCACTAAAATTATATTCATCTTCACTTGATTATTTCCTTCCTGCCTAGGTCAATTTATTTTTATTTCTAACCCAGCACCAGATATGAATATATAAATATAATCACAAAAACATAATTGCAGCATCTAATCTGAATATAATTCTTTGAAACATTAAAGTCATTTTAACACATAAATTTTAAACAACCACGACATTTCTTGTGAACGATGCCTATATGCTCAGCTGTTCTTGCTGGTAGTAAAGTGCATAGTGTTTCCTCTAAATGCCAGAGATTCCTGACTTACTTTATACGAACAACTGAAAGACACCAGTACAATGTGATGTCACCTTTGGCTATATTAAGTCATTTTCTGTGTGTGTTTTTTTTTTTTTTGGGTGTGTGTGTGTGTGTGTGTGTGTGTTATAATTTAGCTTTGATAGAATGATTGGTTGAAGAAACTGATATGTATACTCCTCTGGTTCCTTTTTATGATAACATATCTAACATCTGGCAGGAAGGAGAGTGGTTCACTGTTAAGTGCCTGGAAAGCTTTAAGCTGGCACAATTTATTCTTCATAGGGCCCAATCTCTTTGCAGCTGTCTGCAAGTTACTGGCAGCTCAAAAAGGTGATGAAATGTGTGAAAGTTAAAGGGTAAAATTCTACACTCTACACCCAGCAGTGGCCTGGAATTCTGTAGCACAGTCTGAAATTATGAATGCTTTCCCTAGCAAAGTACTGAACGACACAATGGATTAAGATAAGAACATGACCTAGAATCCAGAGATAGCAGGACTTGTCAAGTCTATGTCAAGATATTCCAGATTAGAACAAACATGCTCCCCAAACAAGTTCATTTCCTGGCTTTTCTTACCAGGGAACAGACTGAGAATGTTGGTCTTATTATAAAGTGCAAGAGTTTTGCCATGCAGTGTTTTCACAGGTCCTCTGGGGTTTTGTCAGCTGTACTATTTAATATGAATGGAAAAGCTTGCCTTATATTTTCACACACATACACACATGCATGCTCACACACATGTGAGCTTAAATGTAGTCATCTGAATATATCTTACCACCTGGCTGTGAGTTGGTTTTTTTTGTTTTGTTTTTTTTGGTTTTGTTTTTTTTTTTTTTTTAGATTAGGGTGAGATGCTAAATTTCAGTTGTTTCTGTCCCTGGTCCATCAGTTGTAGCATTATATAGCTAGTGATACACAGTGGGCACCTCTGGTGAAATGCTTTTATAGATATTTAGTATACAGTAGAGACAAGGCTCAGAAAAAGATGCAAATCAATTTTATTATCAAACTTTAGTTTTTACGGTGCAAGGGAACGAAGCCCATGGTATAAACATGCAGGAGCCCCATTGTGCTATCCTTTTGGATGGAGCAAGGTACCTCATTAAGGCAATAGGTACTACACAGGCTACAAAGCATAGCTAAAAGCAGAAAAGAATACGTGTGAGTCCTTGTCCTTCCTGTAAGTGTTGAAAGACAAAGTACTAAAGCTCACTCTTCCCCCAGAATCTTACACTTTTGTTCATCCTTATTTTCCCCACTCAGAACCACATGGGGCAGCTGGTAGTCAAAGGCTCTTGCTGATTTTGAGAAGACAACCCAATACTGCCCTAGGTCTTCAATGCCTTATAATTAGGTTGATGCCCACAATGATTTGAGGACACTGTCTCCCTAAATGCCTTATTTTCTAGGATGCTTAGAAAACTCTAACCCTTCTCCGTTTATTACTATTTCCTTTCAACGGGCATAGCCCTAGGTTTCCTCCTAATACGTAAAAGCCTGCCAGAGCCAGCAATTACTACGGCGGGTGACATGAAGGGCAATGAGAGGGTCTGGTTTGGCTGAGGGAGTAAACACTTGTGAATGCAAAGAAATGTGATGCTGTCAGTTGAGAAGGAGAATGTGCATCTTCTAAGGCACAGTGGCAACACAGATGCATTTTCAGTTTGGATATCTTCTGACTGATCAAGAGTGAGCAACAGTTCATGTACACACACCATTATTGGTATATATACACAACTAGCATGCAGCAAATTGCAGCTTTCTTTGTTGCTGAAAAAATTGGAGGAGGACAAAAGCAAGTGAATCACTTATTCTTTATACTTGGGAATGCAGTTCATACCTGAAGTTTAAATTCCATAATGTAATCTTCTTTATTAATTATCTTCCCTTCCTGGTTTGTAGAATAATTTTCATTTTTTTCAAATGAATTTTCAAAATGATAAAATAAATTTAAGACAAGAACACTTTTGTTTTGCATGGAGTCTGAACTGTCTTACATAATTGTAAGGTCCATCAGCATTTGTAAAAGATAACTTTCAGAAGCACTAAAATGGCATTGGAGGTCATCTAAATGGCCAGGGAAAGCCTTTAGGTCTGTGACAATAATTAAGTATGTGTGATGGTCCTTTCTCTTCCAAGCACCCAGCTTGCCATTTTCTATGGCATTTTAATATTACCAGCTCGATTATTAAATATTGCCTCAGAGCTTACTATTCCTAAATCCCAAACACTTGCTTTTGGACCTGGTCATCTCTATGTCCCTAGAGTGAGCAGGATTAATTTAAAACCAAAGCACTTAAAATTTTCAAGTAATTTCAGTTCTCCCCAATTCTGCTAAAAATGTTATTTATGACAACAGCCTGAGCTGTTACAGTTGCAGTTACCACAAAATATTTCAGTTGTCTCCTGACTCTCTCTGTGTGTTTGTGTATATGTATGCATTACACACACACACACACACACACACACGCGCACGTATATATTTTCTGAAGATCTGTGCGATATTCAGCTGGAATTTTCTGCAAACAGATTTTCTAGTTTTTGGTCATATGTAAATAGTAGCTTCAGCACACCATCAGAAACAAGAGCTACTATCTACTGAATACACCAATTAGTATTTAAATAACGTTCTCAATTATTTACTTTACAGAAATATCCAAACCAGCATTCATACAATTTTTATAATCCCCATCTTTCATTAAGACAAACTAATAATTAGCTACTGAGCTAGCTTATACTCTAATAACTAATTTTCTTAACATACATAAAAATCGAATTCAACTTTGGATTCAAATACTATATATGTACTAATCAGTCTCATCTTTCATCAAATACCTAGCATATTAACAGTCAATAAACTTTTTCTAAGAAGACCAAAGAATAGTATTTCAGACTTAACAGGCTACATGGTATCTGTCACAACTACCAACTCTATCCAGTTGTTCCCATGAAAATAGTGATATGCTATATATGTAAATGGATTTTCATACTCGAAGAAAAATTTACTCAAGGAAGCAATAAACTGCTATGATTCACAGTGTTTAGTAAATCTCTTCACAAGATGAATGTTCACTAAGCCATTTCCCTCTAAATCCATAACTCCTAAGTAGATCTTCATTTTATTTTAATCTTCTAAAGTTCTCCCCTCTGCATTCTTAATGAGTACTTCGGTCTCCTTTGACTTTCTGCAAGTCCTGTTCCAGCTATTGATTTTGCTGTCTTTCTAGAATTGGTTTAATCTACACAGTTTGAATATTTGCTTGCATGACAAGTTGTTGTTTCCTCTTCTTCTTATGAACATAATCTTGTAACATAGTTGTTTGACAATTTTTAGAGTTTGGGACTTGAACTCAAACTTCACAGATTCCTGTTTTATACCCTTTTACCTTCTGGCTATGCCATTTAGGGATTCAAGGCAAAAGAACTTTTAAGAAGTGGGTCTACTTGTTTACCACCTTGTGAACAGCTAATGCTATACTGCATGCTTCACTTTCCATGAGCTGAGACACTTCTGTCATGACTTACCTGGTGTACCAGCATGTGACTGTCTGAAATCATGAGCCTAGATAATCTTTCTCTCTTAAGTTCTTTCTTTCAGGTATTTTTGGGATAAGAACACAGACATAACTAACACAGTGATTCTTCATCTGCCCCTTGGAATAAGTGAATGTGAGAAAATTGAGGTTATAGAAGACTTCATCATAAGAACAGGATCTAATTTATATTATTTCCAGATAGCTTCAGCATGAAAAGTACATCATCTCTCAGAGATTTTAATTCTTGCAAATCAATAATTTCTCTGTTAACATAGCTAACAACTCAGCCCCTGATGCATTTGCACCCCAGCTTTGTCTATGTGATTTTTCCTTATGTCTGACCTAAATTATGACAATATTTTTTCTTTACTTTAATAGCTATAGAAAAAAAGGATTTGAAAACAAGAGTCACTATTTGACATTGATTCTAAATTAGATATTTCCTAAAACATAAGGAAATAAAGCTCAAGGTGAGAGATTTTTTGGGTAACTTGTGAGATGTTTTGATTTATTAATAGGTTAGCAATAAAGAAAACTATAGCACTAAGTTTTTCTCTTCAAAGTCACTACAATGGCTACAGAGATAATCAGATCTTCTAATTCTCTATTCATTTTCAGTGAATTCAACTATAAAAAGAGGAGATAAAATGATTATAATGGTCAAAGGAGATAGGTGATTCCAAGAAAATGACGTCTTTCAGAAACATCAGGACTGATATACAAATGAACTCACAGAGATTGGGACAGCATGCAGAAGACTTGTACAAGTTCAAGCCAGTACATAAATGTCATGAGATCTCACTTTTCTATTGTTGGTCCTGTCTTGTGAGTGACGGGGAACTTATTAAAGAAGTTACGACCCGAGACTCTAATCTGGTGTACTCTTTATTTTTCCTCTAGAACATTTCAGGCCTTATATTGAAATGCTTGATTCTTTTGGCATTGATTTTTGTTCAGGATAAGAGATAAGGATCAAGTTTTATTCTTTTACATATAAATATACAATTTTCATAGAACACCTAGCTCAATGTGCTGTTTTTTTCTTTAAAACATGTTTCAATATCTTCCATACTTTTTTAGGTGAAAAAAATAATAGCAATATCCATCTATAATAACACCTCATTGCAAGGCTCAAGGAACATCATGGAAGGCAGAGCAGAGGTTAGAGAGGACTGGTAATAAATACTTTCCCCTGGAAATGACAGGTCTGCTGCACTTAGGAAATCACAGCCACTTCATTCCCTGAAAAAGCCCAGTACATCATCAAGCCAGCTAACATTCAACTTTGGAGAGCTGTTTCATAAGCTCCCACTTCTTGCTAAGCAGCCAGACACAGGTGAAGCCTGTTAGGGAATGTATACTATTCACTTTAAAGGTGTGTACCTGGTTGGTCACTTCAGTCCAATCTTCAGCACATTGTACCATATTCTGGAACATATAGGCAATATAAATTGGACTCAGTATATTATAAAAATAATAAAAATAGAAGAGGACATGAAGTTGGGAGAGAGTGTTGGAGGAAGTTAGGAGAATTGGGTTGAACATTATTAAAGCATACCACATACATGTATACTTTTTAAATTAATACAAATATTATATAAAAACTAACACTTGACTTGACTTTGCATCAACCTGAACCAAGTGGATATTTTAAACTTTTATATGACACAAACTAAAATAGAAACCCATGAATAACTGAGAATGACTGAATGCATGCTATAAAGCAAATTTAACTACACAGTTCATTAAGGAATGAACTGAAAGCAATCATCCCATAAATAATGTAAAATATAGTCACAATATTAACTATAACCTTTTAAAAATAATATTTCAAGTAAACTAATTAATAACCCTGGGTTCCATTAAGGAACTCAATCTCTGATGTACTTTGATCATGATATTTGTAATCAGTGTCCACTTTTACAGAAAATCCTATGTTGTTCTGATAGACCTTTAAATTTTATATCTGTCATCCCTCACTGTGGAAATCTTTATTTTTTCAGCAGCAGATGCATATAATTATAGAAGTCCACAACTTGCCAAAATACACAGAACAACTGACCATAGGGTGTCCAGTATGAATTGACACATCTACAATATCACCACTATACTTGAGTCTTATAGAAAACTACTGAAAATGGGAATAAAAGACTATAAGATATAGAGAATCAGGGCATTATCTGTGCTGTAGTGACTTCTTTATGTGACTGGAAAACTGCACCTATGGTATCTCAACAATATGGGTGACTAAATAAGGTTTGGAAAATGGCACAAGTTACCATCATAGTGTGGATGAGGGAAATTTCACAAAGCCTTGTTGGCTGCTGAGACAGGAAGAATTAGTCTTCTCCAGGAACAATTAACCTGATAGGTTATCTAATCTTAAGCAGTCAGCTCTAAACATATATACATACAAGAAGAAAAAAAAAAACAGAGAAACTCAGAAGGGTCTATTTACAAATTTATATCTTTATAAATGTGTATAATTAAGTAATAAAAGGCAATGAATTTGAGACAGAATAAATCGGACACCAGAGTATTGAAAGTAGGAAAGGTGATTTAAATACAGTACTTACATAAGAGTTTCACACACACAAAAATATGCAGTCTATTAATTTATACATACATCCTTCAATTTTCTTGAATATACTTTTAGTCACTGGATATATAGCAGAAGGTATAACAAATTGCCTGTTTTGGTGGGTCTTTCAGTCTAGAGGGGAAAAAGATTCTTCAGTAGATATTAATAGACTGTTCAGTGTGTTACAAACACTGGTATGCTATGAAAACATAGTCGTATATAGGAGTAAAAAGCAATTATCTAGTAGGCAAAATAAATTTATAAATAAGTGTTAGGTCCAGCAAGAAACAAAGAGAAGTTGTACTTCTTCCCTATCAAAGGTTTGTAAATGAGGAGAAATATAAGGAAGAGAGTAGAATTAAACCTCCCTCCCCCATCCCCAGTCAGAACTGCTGTTGTGATGATTGGAAAAGAGGTCCACAGGAAGTTTAGTTGCTAATGCTACTGATATATAACAGTATTTGAAATAACATGCCAAGTACTGAACCAAAGAAGAATGCATTCAAAATGAGAAAATTTGATGACAAAGCAATATGTAATAAGAATGACTGACATCTGTCAGTATATGTCACCCTAAAATGTGAACAATTACCAAGTGATTACTTTTCTAGGAAAATGTATGAAAGAAATGATCTATAAAGACAAAATAAGGTGTACTCTGGGGGAACTAACTATGCTGTTAAACCACCAGAAATCATCAAAACTTTCTTTTAAATTCTTAAACACAAGAAGCTGCTGGTTTTATACAGCTAGTAAGAGACACTGGCATCTCTGAAGAGAGACACGAAATCTGCTGTATTCAAAATTCCTAGGCTGAAATGTAAGTCATTCTTTGCTCCACACTCAACTTTGGCCTGAAACCTCTTTTCAGATTGTTGCAAGCAATGCAAACTAGACTTTTAGATCAAACATATGGGGCCCTTATGATATGTCTACTTGTGATGTTTTGAATATGCTTGGCCCATGAAAAATGGCACTATTAGGTGATGTGGCCTTGTTGGAGAAAGTTCATCACTGTGGGATTGGGCTTTGAAGCTCCATCTAGTAGGCCAGAGACAGTCTTCTCATTGATGCCTTCAGAACAAGATGTGGACATCTCAGTTTCTCCAGCACCATGCCTGCCTGGATGCTGCCTGCCATTCTTCCTGTCATGATGATAAATGGACTGAACCTCAGAACCTACAAACCATCCCCAATTAAATGTTGTTTGGTATAACAATTGTCTTGGTCATGGTGTTTCTTCACAGCATTGGAAACCATAACTAAAATACTCCTTCCTATAGTTCTTTAATCTTGAACATATTTTACTAGAACTTGTTCTTCCCAAGCATATTTTGTAGGACATTATTAAAATGAGATCTAGATATTGTTAAACTCATTGAACAAGATTAAAACCATTATCCAACAACTTTAATTGAATTAACCAAGTTTTATTTTATGTCATATAGGGCTGTCTTCCTATAGTGAGGTTTAAAGGAACAATATTGAATACAGAAGGTGGTGGGGATTATACAGCTCAAAGTAAAAATCTAGAGGGTTTCCAAGGGTTAGAAGATGTCCATAGAAATTTTAGTTAATTAGGAATTTGACAGAACATCTGTAAATTATTTGGCAGAACAAGAACATCTTATTTTTCAAGGCATGTGTAGGTGAAGACTCAATCAGGTATGGACCAAATTGAAATCCAGGAAGGTTCAAGGTATGATCAGGTCAAATTCTAAGACATAGGAACTGAAATTTTATAGAAAACAGAAACAGACTTATTTTGATCTTGTAACAAGATCATTGCTGATCTTAAGATAGAATTAGGCTGGTCCATCAGTCAGGCTGGTACATTAGTTCATAGACACCTTTCTAAGACTTCAGACTAGAAATGTTAGTACTTGAATTGAGCTTGATAGGATAGTTTAATAAAATCCTGGATTTCTCTTTCCAGGATTCGTGCCTTAATTAGCTGATGTTTCTATAAGATAACTAGAAATGTATCAGCAGTATTGGAGGTCATTGAGGATGGGCTCCTGCCTTATAGTCAGTATCTTAGAAAACCAAGAGTTGATGATGCAAGAATCTTGTTACTAGTCAAAAGATGGAATCTGAGTCAAATCTTGGACTTGATTAGAGATGAGATTCTGAATTACCTGAAATGTAAGAGGTCAGAGGTCAGAAATATCTAAACACTACATCATCATCATCATCATCGTTATCATCATCATCACTATTATTTAGATGGATTCTTTGTAGTATAAAGAATCAGGACATACTATTGTCCTTTTCTGTAAGAGATAGTCTAAACAAGTCCATCAATCACCTGGCCAAAGAAAAAACAAAATAAACAAACAAAAATAAACAAACAAAACCACCAAAACCCACAGCCTTGTCTGTTCCAGAGATTTTGAAGCAGTGTAGAGCCTGCTTGAAATGTAGATCAGTGTAATGGCCTCTATAGCAATGGACTCTTTATTCCTTGAGAGTGCTTCTTTTCTAATTTGAAATAATCGAGATTATTTCCCCCATGAATTCCTTTGAGGGCGAGCACAAAGATTCAGAAGTCCAAGAGTGTCCAGAACATACATGGTATGTACTCATTGATAAGTGGATATCAGCCCAAATGTTTGGAATACCCAAGATTCAATTCACAGACCGTATGAAGCCCAGGAAGAAGGAAGACCAAAATGTGGACGCTTCAGTGCTTTTTAGAAAGGTGAACAAAATATTCACAGGGGGGAATATGGAGACAAAGTGTGGAGCAGAGAATGAAGGAAAGGCCATCCAGAGACTGCCCCACCTATGGATACATCCCATATACAGCCACCAAACCCGGACATTATTGTGGATGCCAGGAAGTGTTTGCTGACAGAAGCTTGATATGGCTGTCTCCTGAGAGGCTCTGCCAGAGCCTGACAAATACAGAGGTGGATGCTCGCAGACAACCATTGGACTAAGCGCAGGGTCCCTGCTAAAGGAGTTGGAGAAGGAACTGAAGGAGCTGAGGAGGTTTGCAGCCCCGTGGAAGGAGCAACAGTGTCAACTGGGCAGACTTCCCAGAGCTCCCAGGGCCTGGACCACCAACCAAAGAATACACATGGAGGGACTCATGGTGCTGGCCATTTATGTGGCAGAAGAGGACCTTATTAGCCATCAGTGGGAGGTGAGGTCATTGGGCCTAAGGGTGTTAGATGCCCCAGTATAGGAGAATGCTAGGGACAGAAGACAGGAGTGCATGTGTGGGTGGGCAAGCTCCTTCATAGAGGCAGGGGTAGGGGGGATGGAATAGGGGGATTCCAAAGGGGAGACATGGAAAGTGAAAAACATTTGAAATGTAAATAAAGAAAATATCCATATATATAAATTTAAGAATCATTTCCTTTGATCCTTCTTCTTGAAATCATATTTCCTTCATCTTCATCTAGAGACCAGAGAATGTCTTACTCGTTTTTGCTTCCAACTTCATTTGCACATGTACTGTTTGGCCACAGCAAACAGTCCTTTGCTGTCTTATGTTTAGAACTACATACTGTAGGTACTGGATATTGCTACACATGATCTTCTGGTTCTATCTACATGCATTCTAACCTGAACCATATACTATTTTCAAATGCCAAGGGAGATGAGACTATATTCTATATTCATGCAATATTTTCTTGGTGAATATATTGTTATTTCTATGTGATAAAGTAAATACATTTCCATTATTAGACTAATAAATCTATATCAGACCTCAAATACTGGGTTCTGTTTAAGCCATATTTTTTTTTTTTTTTTTTTGGATAATGTATTGAACAGAGTTTCAAAATCACCTTTTGCTATTAGCAGATGATGGATGGAATATGTGGCACTTTCCTTTTGGATTTCAAAATAGCCTCATCTGATCAGTTCAGGAAGAAAAAATTCTGCTAAATATATTGAGGAGTAATTATTTTCACATAAAATGAAATACCTCAAAAGATTTAAATTTGATACCCATCTGCTAGGGCAAATTTAGAATGAAGAAAAGGATGCTACGTATGATTCTCTGGAAACTTATGGGACTTAGGATCCACTGTCCAAGGCAACCCAAGAATCAGGTAAGGTCTATTTAGGCTACTGTCTATCAAGGAGCATGACTTCCATAAATCAAGATAATTCAGAATTGGATAAATCAAGCTATACTGGATTCCCAAGTTCGAAAGTGAGAGGAGCCCACTTTCACAATTTATTTGTGATTTTGATAAAGCTCAAACAAAAGGAATCCTTTCTCCATGAGCTGTCGGGTGTAGGATTGGCAGACTCTGGGGCAGTGCTGGCAGCCTGTAGGCAAGGGACTTACTTGGGGGTTTGCATGCCTAGATGCCAGCTTGGCCTCTGGTAAAGTGGGGTGGGGGGCAGAGGGCTTCCTCCTGAATTGTGGGAAGGGATAAGGTGAGGAGGGCAGAGGGGCTCTTGGGAGTAGGCTGGGCAGGCTTTGAACTTTATCTGAGGCCATGCTGGCTTCCAGAACCCCAATTAATCCCATGGCCTGAAGACTGTCAACATTCCCCCACAGCCTACCCAGCTTACCCCAACAGCACCCCTCTCCTTGTCACCGTATCCCAGCCCTGAACTCAAGCAGAAGCCAACTGCTTTACCAGAGGCCATGCTGGTACCCAGAATTCTAAGTAAACCCACGGCCTACAGACCACCTACACTTCCTCAGTGCCCGCCCAGCCTACTTCCAACTGTTACCACAGACTTGCCAACAACTCTGGTAGAAGCCCCCTGCTTCACCAGAGGTCAGGCCAGCTCTCAAAACCCCAGGTAGGCTGGTTGCCTGTAGACTGCTCCCACTTTCTTAGTGCTTGTCCAGCCATACCTCAACAGGCCTTCCCTTTCTTATCACCATATCCTGGCCTCTAATTCCAGTGGAGACACCCTGATGGACCAGAACTCTAGCCAGAACTTCAGCCCCCAACTCAGGTAGAGACCCTATACTCAACCACGGGCCACTCCAGTTAGATCAGAGAGGAAACAAAAACCAAGTGAAAACAAAACAAAACACTGATTCAACCAAGGAAACTCATAAGTAAGCACCTAGACATATAGTTACCACAAACCCAGACACCTTCATGCCACCAGAGCCCAGCTATCCTACTACAATAAGCCCTGGATATCCTAATATAGCTGGTGCACAAGAAAACAACCTTTAAACTAAGTTTATAAAGATGATAGAGGTTCATAAAGAGGAAATTAATAAACTCTTTAAAGAAATCCAGCAACACACAAACCACTGGAGGTTCTAAGCCTTCCTAATGCTGTGAACATTTTGTACAGTTCTTCATGTTGTGGTGTCCCAACCATAAAATTATTTTCATTGCAACTTTGTAAGTGTAACTAATTTTGCTACTAGTATGAATCATGATGTAAATTACTGTTTTCTGATGGTTTAAAAAGATAAGAAAATAAGGACATATGAGACTCAATGGAGGGTCCTTTTTGAGAACAGGGCTAGTACCACTGTACAGAGTTAGTGTCCAAAGGCTGTCTCCAACCCGAAGGTCACAGTGCTAGGAACCATCTAGGAGAAGCTATAAACTAGGAGGTGGTCACCCTGAGTTGGTTCCACTGCGGACTGTAAAGCTATGATGAGTGAGCTCTTCCAGGCAAGGCCACATAAATTACCTTTGAGAAAAGATTCCTGCAACTAATATGTTTTTCCTGTTACAGATATATGAGATATATATATATATATATATATATATATATATATATATATATATAATTAGGTATTAGTCCATCTTTTGAGCAGATTTTTCCAGAACAATGAAGATGTCCTGTCTTGTAGTGATTCTATGTGGACAAATAGATTATTTCTTAATTCTTAATGATGATTCTATAATAATTCCTAAAATTATACTAGTAATTATTAAACTCTTTATAATAACAACTGCTATTAGATCCTCTCTGGTATCAAAACTGCAAAGAGAACTCTGCTAGTCTTCAAGTGTCATGTGTTAATTGCTTCTGAGATAAAAAGGAGGCATTTATAAGTTAGAACACATTCCAAGAAGTTATAGAACAATTTTATGAGCAAAAGTCATAAAATGGAACTATTGTAGGTATAAAGACAGAAGATAAAATATTAACTAGGTTTATCTATACAAAACTTCAGTGATAATTTAGTATGGTCTTTAACTTTCCATGAACCTGTAGGGCTCCTGACAGATAATGAATGTCTAGACCTAGTGAATACATATGTAAACATTCTCTGCTGTAAACTTCTTATTGAATTCATGATTTGAATTTCTATTGAACTTTTGTAAAAAATAAATAAATAAATAAGGATGCTTGGGAAAATCACGTGATCTAGTCCTCTAGAATAGATACAAAAAACTAGGAATGATTACATTGCAAGGGCATTGTCACATTAGAGCAGGAGGAGAGAGCAAGATTAGCAGGAGGACTGCAGAGTAGACTATCTTAGAAATTAAAAGGGAACATAGAAATTAAGAGAGCAATATGCAGAATGCAGAGAGAAGAGGGACAAAGAAGAAGCTGTAGAGAAAGCAAAAAGAACATGCAGGCTTCTCCTTATCATGGGACAGAACAGGTCTTTTCTTAACAGCAAGGCAGGCTTATTCTTACTAAAGAGGACAAAGCTTTCTTTTTTTCTTACAGACTTGGGTTTAATTAATTTAGCAATAGAAGGGTAGAAGCTTTTTCTTTCTCAATGCAATAAAGACTGTAGCTCATTTTTCATCCAGAATGAATGAGTTCTTTCTGCACTGGCACTTGGTCTTTTGCTCCATATGCATACGCAAATATGGATGTGTGTGTGCGTGAGAGAGAGAGAGTATGTAATTATGACATAAGTATGTAGCTGGACCCAACTGGTTTACGTGGAGGTGCATGTTTATACAAGAACTTGTATGTGTGAGTTTATGCATATTTGCTTGTGTAAAAGTTTCTCTTCTGCAAGCATGACTCTCTTCTCCTGGTTCAATAAAAGTGTATTGCTCCAAACATCCCTCCATCCTGAAAAGCAAGAGAGGAGGCTTCTGGGCAGGAGAAAAAAAAAAAAGCCCTACCAATTACTCTTTTACTTAATGCTGACCATTTTACTATAAGGTGCTAGATGCTAGAGACTGCAGTTTCTGGCCTCAGAGGAACTCAGACAAGCAGGTCAGTTACCACTGCAAAGTAACTTAGACTTGAGGCAGTAAACATTTTAATATTTAAAGGCAACCCTAAATATCTACCAATAACAAGTACTGTCCCACCTACGCTCTTCCCTCTTGACTACCTTCAGGAGAGAACCAGAGCCTCTGGAGCAGGCCTCCAGCAACACAGGACACTTAGATGCTCTGTGTCTTTCTTTTAATCTTCTTACTGTCTTGTCATCTTTCTTCTCTCTTTATCTCTCTTTCTCTCTCTCTCTCTCTCTCTCTCTCTCTCTCTTTCTCTCTTCCCTCTTTCTTTCTTCCTTCTTTTTTTTTGGCTTGAAGCCAACTATTTCGAAAATGGCTTTAAACTTAGGCTTATCTGAAGCTTTCTCCAATTAAATGGCTTTGGCAGGAATATCACTGAGGTTATACTGTGTGACTGTATCTTATATCAGGTGAAAAATGGTTTGTTTCATTTTATCTTATAACTTTTTTATACATTTGAATAAGATGGAGTCTGCTAGTTCTCAACTTACAAATGTTCCACTTTCTCAAAACATTATTAGCAAGTGTAGTATATAAAGATGTAGACTGCAAATATTTATATCTTGCCCATTTTTTACCATGCATAATGTTTTTCTACTTAACTATTAAAATGATAAATGAAAACATGAGTTATTTTCCACAAATTATACTATTTCTTTTATTACATTATTTGGCAACACGTTTATTTATGCATTTACTTATATGTTTATATTATGGACAAATTGATTTCAACTTTGTTCGATAAGCTTAAGTTAAAATCTCTTTGCATCTTTGTTTGTTTAAACACATTGATTTTTATCTTGATAAAATTTATTCAAGTCAGGTGTGTGCTTATCTCTGTGCATTTCTGTCTCATACACAGATGGACTTTTAACATATCCCCATGATTATTTGATTGTTTAATCACTTTTAAATGCAACATTATTGTCATGACTTATTTTCCAACTGCCTTTCATTATTCCTAAAATTCTCAATATAAAAATCTGGTTTTTATTCATTAAAAATTGGCATTTAACATTAGAAAATTGGATATATATACATATGTGTGTGTGTGTGTGTGTGTGTGTGTGTATCAGTACTAAATGAGGTCTTCAGAACTCTTATGGTGAACAGATCAAAAGAATGTAAGTGTACACACACACACATACATATATCTATATAATGTCTGCATCATCGATATACACTAAAACTTTGAAATTTACATAATTAATTTGAATCCCAACATAGTAGCAATCTTGGAAGTTTGATGGCAGTTTTCTTCCTTTGATGTGCTAACTCCCTTTCCCAAGCATGGCTTTCACAATTTCTAGTGTATTTACCTATTTCTTAAAAGCCTTTTCATAAAAGTCTTAGTCAGGGTTTCTATTCCTGCACAAACATCATGACCAAGAAGCAAGTTGGGGAGGAGTATTCAGCTTACATTTCCACATTGCTATCCATCACTAAAGGAAGTCAGGACTGGAACTCAAGCAGGTCAGGAAGCAGGAGCTGATACAGAGGCCATGGAGGGATGTTTCTTACTGGCTTGCTTCCCCTGGCTTGCTCAGTTTGCTTTCTTATAGAACCCAAGACTACCAGCCCAGGGATGGCATCACCCACAAGGGACCCTCCCCCCTTGATCACTAATTGAGAAAATGCTTTACAGCTGGACATCATGGAGGCATTTTCTCAACTGAAGCTCTTTTCTGTGTGATAACTCTAGCTTGTGTCAAGTTGACAGAAAACCAGCCAGTATACCCACTGTTTGCAATCAATTTTCTTTTTTTTTTTTTACCTTATTACTAGGTCAAACTTTAACATTCTAAGAGTGAACAAGAGTAAGGTGTTTAAAGGTCATATAATGACCTTAATGACCTTAGTCTTCTGTGATTGTGCTTAATATAATTGGACTACATGACTGTAGGTCTGAAATAAAACTATCCTGAACTTAGGACATAATATCGTTGTCAAGGCATGGACTGTGGATAAATTCTGGCCATGATCAGATCTGATCCCTGCATGCTGTTGCTACTACTTAGAAAGATTGTGTTCTCACCCTCATATGCTTTTGCTGTATACCTGATCATATATGGCATTGCTGTTTACGCTTTTCTATGTAGACGTGCCATATTTTTGGCTGTAACTAATATGATGGAGTCATAATTATTCTACATTCATTCATCCTCTTTACTTTTTTAGGTTTCTCATACTTCACATCAAGTTGCCACTACTGTGACAAGCCATATAGATGGTGTGCCTCACCAACTATTTGAGATGATTACTCAGAGATTGGCCACAAAAATGGTCTTCTCATTTTCAAGATTTATGCCCTTTATCAGACCATAAGTGGCTTTCCAATACTGCTCTCCATTCTATACTAAAGGGTTGCCATCACTGCATCCTTTTTGGCCTATCTCATCACGACCAGTATGCACTCCTACCTACAACATATTCTACCAAATCACTTTAGGCTAAATACTCATGAAGTAAAGAAAGAAGAGACAGGAGATTTATTCATTGTCTTAAAATACCCATAATTAAGTTTTTCAAAAATAATTGTTTTCCATAATATGGAAAAAAATTCTTCCATGTAATTTAGCAGCTTAGCAAATTATGATTTATGATTGTATTAGTCAGGATTGTCTATAGCCACAGAACTTATGGATAGTCTCTATATATTAAGGGAATTTGTTGTTATGACTTATAGTCTGTAGTCCAATTAACCCAACAATGGGCAGCTGTAGATGGGAAGTCAAGAATCTAGTAGTTGCTCAGTCCCACGAGGCTAGTTGTTTCAACTGGTATCCTGTATGAGCTGGAATCCTGAAGTAGGTTCCAACAGATGTGTTAGCAAGTAAAAACAAGCAGGCAAAGAAGAGTAAATCTTCCTTTTTCCAATGACCTTATGTAAGTCTCCAACAGAAGGTATGACCCAGATTAAGAGTGTGTACCACCACACCTAGATCTGGGACTTGTTTTGCCCCAGGCTTACCTTGAATTTAGAAATCTCCTTGCTTTAGTCTCCTGGGATTAAAGTTTTGTATTCTCTTGTCTGAGCCTAAGCTTTTCATAGTCACTATGCCTCAAGATCTTTATACTAGATCCAGGTGAGAAAGTTGAGTCTTCCAGCCTCAAGATATGGATCACAAGTGTGCTCTCCAGTTCTGGATTGTAGTTCATTCCAGATACAGACAAGTTGACACTCAGGAATAGTCATTACAATGATTATTTTAGAAAATGAAATAATGACTTCCTTAGTCATATGTAAGCCAGTAGATATAGGCAAAATGATGCCTCTCCTCACAGATGTATTCACATCTTAATTCCCTAAAGCTGCATATATGTTACCTTACCTGACAAAATGGACTTTGAAGATATGATTAATGTAAAAGTCCCTGAGAAACGGGTTCATACAGGATCATCTAAGTGGGCCTAATTCAATTTTATGAGTCCTTAAAAATAAAGACTCCTTTTTGGATACAGTCAGAAAGACATGTGATCATGAAAGAAGAGCCAAGGTATTGGAAATGGTACTGTCTCTGTAGATGGATTGGAGCTACCTTATTGAAATTTGAAAATTTAAGAAAACAAACTTTTATCTGGAACCCAAGGCAAGTACCAAAACTCCGACAATAGCTTATTGAGTCAGGAATTAACTGTTGACAAGCAAAATTATAAAATAGTTTTATGTTATGGATCATGGAAAAAATAAACAAATGTTCAAAGGATGTAGTATGAGAAAGTAATTAAAGTATGTAGAATAGAGGACTTGTAAGATCATTTGAGAATTATTTTTCTCTTTTTTATTTTTTATAAGTGCTCAACATCAAAACAACTCTTGTGTCATGCTTGCTCTCCTTATTTTAAATACCACAATTTAAAAGATCAAAGGAGCCATATCTTAACACAATAATCATTTCTATAATGTATTTTATTCCTTTTTTATCTAGATATACTTAACACAACTGTACTGATATAGCACTTATGATTAGATATTTTTCTTTCAAACTTCATAGAACGTTTTCCATATATGTATAATCTCTTTGTAATTACTATTTTAATTTAATGAATAGCTCATTTAGCTAGTGGAAAATATTGATCAATCAATCCTGTTGCTGAATTTTGGTTTATTTACACTTTTATTATTAATATATGCTAGTGGATATTTGAAACTCTAGCTTTTAAATTTTTGATTTATTTATGAAGGTGGGTCTGTCAAGGTAAAATTATTGATAGATATTTTGAGTTCCTTTAGGACTCTTGCTATTTTTTTTTAAACAGGGATTGTCTAGTTTTCTCAAGTTATTGTAAAACCTTTGGTTGTTCTTCCAGTGAAGTCAGTAGTATTTGCTAACATTAAATGAACTTCAAAGATGTTTATATTGGGTCAAGGAGCTCTTTACTATTACAAGAACAATTGTCTTAAAATGATCAAATTCTACTTGTTTATTTGAATAAATTATAATAAGTGGCAAGGAAAATAAAAGGTAAACAAAGGTAGAATTGTGATCTCAAGAACACCCATCTGATACATCTGTAAAGCCAGCAGTATACCTAAGGATCAAGGAAAAGCCTGGAAGAGGTGGACACTTAATTGTAAGACAAAGAAGACCAGGGCATGTGCTGTGAAATAGTGTCTTATGATAAGAAAGCCACTTCTATGGACTCTCAACAACTTGGTTGCCTGAACAAGATCAGCATAATGACAATAGTAGTTTACATGCCTCCAACATAAAAATTCTACTCTTGCACTTTTGTTGATATCTTGATTGTTGATGCCTGTGGAATCATTGTTTGGTTCAAAGGATTTATATTTGGGCAAGCCTATTAATTGTTTATCCTACTTTGTGGCTGCATAGCACCTTGAGATACTATAATTGCCAGTTCTGAGGGAGCAAGTGCCCAGGTCAGTTCCACTTTAGTTCTTTGAGGAAAATAAAAACACAGGTACTCTGACAGAGAAAATAGAAAAAGATGAGGCATCTCTGGGGAGAAAAACATTGAGGGAGAAGAAGAGCAGAGGAATAGAAATATATCTCTACCTATGCATCTATCATTTATTTGTCAATAATCTAATCAGTAAATGTATTGATATATATAATTTCAATTAAATTATTCCACAGAGAGTGACAATGATCTTCCAATGTGTCAAAGACTATTTAACAAAAGCCTGGTGGTACCAGGCATAGAAAATCTCCCTTTGAGTTCTTGGTCATAGGGGTACAACAGATAGCCAAGCAGTCTAGTCTATTGGGCTATCCCTTGTTTACCAACCAAAAGTGAAAGATAAGTCCTTATTGCTGAAGACACC
Source organism: Rhynchomys soricoides (assembly GCA_019843965.1). Lineage (NCBI taxonomy): Eukaryota > Metazoa > Chordata > Mammalia > Rodentia > Muridae > Rhynchomys > Rhynchomys soricoides. The sequence continues at coordinate 1,417,685 of JADRCH010000140.1, forward strand.
ACACACTTTGGACACACAACCGAGAGGAATTTAGTGTTTCTATAAGAGAAAGTAGGGGAAATAAAATTGGAGCAATGGAAAGCATAAAAATAAATCTTAACAAGCAAGTTAATGAAAAATTATATGATATTTTTCTATTTTCGTTTATCTTTACAAAAATTGAATTTCTGAAATGAAGGTGCTAAGGAAAGAATAGTGTTTTTACATAGAAACAAAGCATTGAGAAATATTGCAAAAAGAAATAAGTGGCTGGTTACCAAGTGTTTTGTGGTGATTTTTCATTATTTTCTCTTGTGTCTGAGGCTTGGAAGTAGAAAGTTAATTAAGTAGGAACAATTCTTCTTCAGTAGATATTTTCAGAGAAGATGCTTATAGAAAAAATGTCTTTGTTACTAAGGAAATGTTTGAGATGAAGTAGGCCACATGTGTTCTTGTGATAGTGACCACACCATTGTTACATGTCCCCAAGTGGTTCGCAATTGGGCCAGGACCCTATGTGCATTCAGGACTGTGTAATCAAGCAAGGAATTCCTTCTCTTTGCTACAAAGTTTGTATGCAACTGAAAGAAAATTAAATAGATGAGAATTACCAGTAGCATATATAACTTCAGCAGAGGGCCACATGATGTGTAGCAGAGTAGCAAGTAGGACCAACAGCTCTGAGAGTCCAAGACAGATGAAAAACGGTGCATATATAAGAGCATTTATTTATTTTAATACTGGTTTAAAGATGCGATATCCTCTCTGCACTACACTAGATTTATTGCACAAAAAACAGTTGATATGACACTAATCATACCTGAGTTCCTGACTTAAAAGAAATGTAGCAGACATGCAGCTTAGTCTCCATGGCTGCCTTGTCTGGCCTCAGTAGGAGAGTACATACCTAATCTGGTAGAGACTTGATGGGCCATGGTAGAAGGGTATGACGGGAAGGAGAGACACCCTTTCAGAGGAGAAGGGGAAAGGACATGGGGGGGGGCAACATTTGGGATATAAATAAATAAATAAATAAACTTTTAAAAAAGAGATGAAGATTTATAGATTTTTTTGTATCTAAAATAAATCAGGGAAGAATTTTGTCATACTCTAAACTAGTGAGAAAATGATTCTATCCCAAAGGAACTTAAACTGTGCCTGGTAGGACGTATGTAAGTGTTGTGTTAAAGGCGGTGTTTTCTTTCTCTTTGCAACTCTCTAAACCTTATAATTGATAGGAATCTTACCCTTTGCATGATATAAGCGAAAGCTTGTGTGAAAGTTAGGGAAGAAGACTGAGGATTGGGAAGGAATTGTGTACAAACAATAAGTCCTTCCCTTAGTCCCATCAACCTCCAAAGCCCACACATGAACATCTGTCATGTGTGTATTTGTTAATGTTTGTGATGCACTTGATTCTCATCATTATGAGAAACATAGGTGGATAAAAATCTGATTTTAGTCCAAAATTGAAGGGAAGAATGACTATGTAAACTGGTCAGAGGTTTGTTTCTTTCTTTGTTTTCATGGGCACCAGTACTCAAGTTGATGACTGCTTCCTTAGACTAGCCCCAAGTATTTGAATGGCCATGCTGAGAATATTCCCTTTGATAAGGAGTAACAGAGAGAAACAGTAACTCAGAAATCTGCCCTAAGTCCTGTGGAGTTCAGAACACATAGTAGAGAACAGAAAAAGTGTAGGAACCAGAAAACATGGAGGAGACTTTAAGCTGTTATCTTTCAAGCATGACACAACTACTAAAGTCATGATCATACAACAGCAGTTGCAGCCCACAGAAGACTGGGCTTGTAAACTATTATAAATCATAAATCAAAAAGGGGCTTATAGGGCCATATCACTTCTGGCTAAACAGTTAGCTGCTGATGGATTCTGAAAGAGGTCATTTATTGTGTTCAGTTGTAGATCTGCTTGTGAGTCAGCAGACTCCAAAGGTTAGTTCCAAATTGAACTTGTTTCAAACACAGATGATCTTGGTTAAACTCTGTGAGTCACAAAACAAAACAAAAAAGTCATAAATGTAAACAGAACTGTAGGAAGAAATAGGATTGACAGAGCAAGAAACAATAGAGGGGGATGCATGAAACAATCAGAATGTGCTATACTCATGTATGGAATTGGCAAAAAAAAAATTAATTTTAAAAAGCCTAAAATATAACCATAGACCCTGGGGAAATGCCCAAGATATTTATTAATAATTAAAACAAAGAACTACAATTAACTGCAAAGGAATAGACACATTTTAAGATAATAAAAAACCAAACCTGATGTTGAGGATCTTATTTACAGAAGCAGGAGACACTGGTAGCAAGATGTAACTGTTTTTGCTGTTGTTGTTTTTCCAAAAGACTATCTCTTCAAAGGCTAACATTATGTTCTTTGGAGGAACAGTGAAAGTGTAAATGTTTCAGAGTGCTCAGATCTTAACTATTTTATGCCCAAGCTAACATAGTCATCTGTGTAAAAAATATAATAGGACAAAATACAAAAGAACTGCTGAAATCCATAAGGGAAATGGGGAGGGCATGGGGAGGGGGGTTAAGATGGTAGTAGAGGCAGAGAAAAGCAGAGAGAGGGAGAGAGTAGAGAAGTGGAGAGGCCGGCCATGACTACATGGAGAGAGAGGGGGGAAAGGAATGGGGAGAGGTAAGAGATAAGAGATGCAAGAGAGAGGCAAGAGAAAGAGAGAGGAGAGGGGCAAGCATAGTGGGTCAGGCCCACCTGGCTATTGCCAGGCAACTGTGGGGTGGAGTTTAGACAGAATGCTAACAATAAGTATATCATACAGCTGGGCAGTGATAGCTCTACCTTAAATCTCAGCACGTGGGAGGCAGAAGCAGCTGGATCTCTGTAAGGTAGAAGCCAGCTTAATATACTTAGCAAACTCGAGGACGGCCATGACTACACAGGAAAACCCTGTCCTGAAAAAAGCAAAACAAAACACAAAACAATATATGAGATTGAAATGGAAAATGGCATTTAAGTTGGCAGAGCAATTAAAATATTTATCAGTAAATCTGTTAAACTCTATGACCTTGAAGACAGAAAACTAAAGACAAAACAAAACAACAAACAAACAAAAACGAAAGAAAAAATCCACAAAACCAAAAATCACAAACAAAACTGGAAAACCCTTAAAAGCAAAATCTAGGTGCATTTTTCATCCATTGACCAGAAGACCGTCAATTATTAAAATATAAGTTCTCCACATGTTAAATATCACAGTCCATGAAATCACTATAAGAATATGGAATTCAATAAGATAGTTTTAAATGAAATGGAAATGAAAATTAAGTAATAGCGAAATAATCTTTGTTTAAAAAAAAAGAAAGAAAGGCTTGTTTTGGCTGAAACTGCAACAGCAAAGTATGAAGGATCAAATGACTGTTAATTTATTACATGGTTTTAGATGCATATGTATGTGTGTGTGTACATGATTGTCTATGTGCTTAACTCATGCATATGCCCAGGGAGCATAACAAATCCCTTGAAACTGGAATTATAGGCTGATGTGAGCCACTTGAAATGGATGTTAGAAACCAAACCTGGGATTTCTATAATAGCAAGGAGAAGTCTTAACTGCTTACCCAAGTCTCCATTACCTCAAGTGACTTAGGCAGCAAAGATTTCTTTTGAGAGTTGTCTTTATGTTTACAGGCTACTGACATACGGTGGGATCCTCTCACAGCAGAAGATCTTGAATGTCATTTGTGAAGCCTCCATGTGACTTAATCTTATTCCCAAGACTGACTTCTTAACACTGTATCCTTGGGAATTAGATTTAAAAGTAAAAAGTTTAGGGAGATGTAAACAGTCAGTGTGTAAGATATAGTAATTGAACAGTGTGTTATACATGCAAAGTTAAATAAATTTTATTGGACAATGACAGAGTCTACAAGGAGACCTTCACTGTTTATAACAATTGGCATTTTAAAGTGCATTCAATATTTGTACATAGGCTATTATTCAATTCCTGATTGTGGAGATCCAGAAGCTCTAACAGAAATGAGAATCTGAGCCTTTTGTCTTTTCCAAAGAGAAACCCTAGGCTGTTGAGACTTCTAAAGTCCCAACATATAAAGTCCTAACAATTTTCACTTTGTGTTTTTGTTTATTCTGATGTTTGACAGAACTGCTAATCACTGCATTGAGAATAGTTACAAGTGCTGTTTTATTAGAAAAGTCCCTACCCCTTCTTGGAGTAGGAAGGTTCATTTGAGAAGAGTGTTCAGTCAGTGTGAATGGTTCTTCCAGGGAATCTCACATAATCAAGTAGATTGGTCATGTATCACTGAAGAAGCTCTGGCTTCTTCCATTCTCTACAAAGCCTGGCCAGTTGTATTCTTTCACTAATTTTTTTGTTAAGAGTGGAACTAGCCATCAAGTGATAGGAAAATAGAAATAAAAATATACCTCAAAACCCTGCAGCAATCTCAACATGGTGCTGTTTTCTCAAAAGAATACTGGCAAGTCATCATTAGGTTGGGAATCATTGGGTTCTGGCATTACTGTCGAACATGAGTCTTGTTAGCACTGGGTGTCTTTGTTGGTTTCATGCTTTCATTGTAGACTTTCTCTTTAGTGTCAGGCACTGAGGTCTTCTGGCCATCAGGGAGGGATGTCTTGGGAGTGCTCTTAAGCTTCATTAACTGAGAGCATGATATTGAGTTTGTCTGGTCAGCAGTCACAACTTGCTGGCTTATAGCAAAAGTCTCACTTGGCTCTCTGCTCAACAAAATGGAAAGCTATAGCTTTTACAGGATCAGGGGAGGTGCTGTTGAATTCTAGGTAAAGAGTATCCCAAGGGCACTACAATATCCAAATGTCCTCACCATTTGATGTGAGGTAGGCATCACATGTTGCTGAACTGATAGTAACTGGATGGTCTCCACTGAGGCAATCAGAGGCGTACAGAGTTGTTGATCAGACTCAGCTGGGGTTTCCTCCTGGCGGTCACATGGACTAGAAAAGCCCTAGGGAAACTCCTCAATAACCTCAACTTTTTCAAGGAAGAATAGCATTTTATTTCTTGGCTATGTATTCAGTTGTGAGAGCTCAACTCTCTTGAGAATAGTCTAATGTAGGAGACAGACAGAAGCTGGATAATTGCCTGAAGCAGACTAAGAATCCTAGCTGAAGGCCAAAGCTTCTGATCTTCTGACTGTGATGAAAGTGAAGTGGGAGAAATGAACTCAGCCCCAGAGCTCTAGAATCTACTTTTATAAACCTTGGCCAGAAATGGGCAGGCCTTCAAAGTTCACAGTTTGGTTAGGTCATGATTTTGGGGGGGGGGGGGCAGGGGTGTTGAAGTTCTCCTCCCAGGCTCTTAGAATTCAGTAGGTGATTGAATCACCTAGCGAAGGAGCAAATGTTCTTTGATATATCTCAGCAGGAGAACACTTCACTTTGGATCATTCTATCAATACCATTATAGTCCTTGGTGAGATACACTATAATCTTCCTTGAGAGAATTGAAAGTGCAAAAACAGAGCAATGCTGAGCCAAAGGAATTAGTTGCAGATTCTATGTAACTTTGAAGTTATAAGCCAAAATATTTAGCTCTCATTAAATACCTAGGATGCAATTTCTAGATTTATTCAGTTCCTGGGCTGTGCAGATTTTTCATGACAGCTATAGTTTAATAAAAATAACTTCTGATATAAAGTACTGAGAATTTAGTTAAGCCATTTTAGCACTGATAGTAGAATTGTTCTTTGTTGACTGTTCAGGTTTTGATATGTGCTCTACCTTTTAGATCAGGTTCAAAGCAAATTCTGGACCCTCTTGCCTTAGTCTAGAAGTATAGTGGAGAGCCAGCAGACTGGTGTTTTGGGGGTTTTATTTTTTATTGGGGTTCAGTTATTTGTTTGATTTTCTTTAGATATGGAAACTTGCTATGTCCCAGGTTGGACAAAAGTCTTATACTCAAGTAATACTCCTCTTTAGCCTCCTTTGCATATCAGGTTATTATTAATCCTGCTGAGAATGATTGGCAGTTAGCTGTTGGTTTCGAGGTAGTCATTCTCTGTAGCCCAAAGTGGCCTCCAGGCTTTCTTCCTGTCTCCTGATTTCCTGATTTCTCACAGTGTTCTGGCCATATGCTTTTATTTTGAGCAAATAGTACCATTTTTATTGATATCCACCCCCATGACTGTTTGATACTACCAGATGCTAGCTCTCTTGGACACACGTGACCTCTGATCTCAGGGTTAGAGTTACAAATCTATGTCAAGTTCTCAGAGTTTCTTCTCACAAAATAAAACAGTTTAAAAAGTCAAGCAGGGTTTGCTCATGTCTAAAGGAAATACAGGGACAGAGAGTGAAACAGAAACTGAAGGAAAGGCCATCCAGAGACTGCCTCACCTGGGGATCCATCCCACATGCAGACACCAAACCCAGGCACTATTGGGGATGCCAAGAAGTGCTTGCTGACAGAAGTCTCCTGAGAGACTCTGTCAGATCCTGACCAAAACAGATGCAGATGCTCACAGCCAAACCATCCATCGGACTGAGCACAGGGACCCCAATGGAGGAGTTAGGGGAAGGACTGAAGGAGCTGAAGGGGCCTTATCTTGCATTAATGGGAGAGGAGGCCCTTAGTCTTGTGAAGGTTTGATGCCCCAGTGTAGAGGAATGCTAGGGCAGTGAGGCAGGAGGTGGTAGGTGGGTGGGGAAGCACCCTCATAGAAGCAGGGTGAGGGGGGATGGGATAGGGGGTTTGCAAAGGAGAAAAGGGGAAAGGGGAGAACATTTGAAATGTAAAAAAATAAAATATTCAATTCAAAAAAGTTAAGCAGGAGAGTTGTGCCTAGTGAGGCCATGGAAGTATGCAGTGGCCTGGAGTTTTGGCAGATCCTGAAATCTGGAAAACAACAGGATATCTGAGATATCTCACGGATAGTACTCTGTTCATTAGAACCTTGAAACAAAACAAGGTGGTTCTTACATAACACATTATAAGAAGTATTTGTATGTGAGAAAAACAAAAAATAAAAACAAAAACATCTGTTACACATAGCCGTTTGCAATGTCATTTAATGTGCAATAGAGGGCAAAAACAAGTGGCACACAGAGAAAGGAGGAACTAGAGAGTCAGCAGCTGTGATGGGTATGGAGCACAGTTACAGCAGACATGATCACCCTTGCTCTGAGCAACAACAAGATATCTGAGATGAGGAAAGGTTCATTTTCTGGATTAAGCCCCCTTAATAAAGCTTCTATTGGTGTCTGTGATCCAAGCTGCAGCCAGAGGTGGTTGTAATGGGTTGGCCTGATGCTGCCTGTATTCTAAAGCTAATTTGGGCCTCAAAAACTGGTTGCTCCAGAGGAGTCCACACTTAGATGCTAGGTAAGTCACCCTGCCCCCAGTTAATTGTGATTATTAAATAAAGATGCCAACACCTAATAACTGGACAGAAGAGACATAGGTGATATTTACATTTCATGAGCTTGGGGTAGGAGGAGGAGGGGAAAGAGAAGGAGGAGGATAAGGAGGAGGAGGAGGAGGGGGAAAAGAAGAAGAAGAAGGAGAAGGAGAAGAAGAAGGAGAAGGAGAAGAAGAAGGTGGTGGTGGTGGTGGTGCAGGAGGGAGAAGGAGAAGCCATGCCACTATGGGTTAGCTGAGCCATAAAATCATGGCTAGGAATGTGGACTGGCCAGTTAGAGTTAAGAGCAGCCTAGATGGAGCATAGTAAATAGTGAGTAATAATGGGGGTGTATGTTATTGATAGGACAGTAGATTCTAATAGCACAGAAAGTAGGCAGCTGCCCAGCTATTGTAACCCTTAAAGCTTATTGTAAATATGAAGGCTGGGAGTATGTCTTTCCTCTAGGAACTCAGTGAACAAGGCAGGGTAGAAGCCCCAGCTGGGATTTTAATAAAGCTGTGTCATTGTCCATGATCTATTTGTGTGCCAAGGCCTTGCTGATGTCTATGATTCAGGCTACCACCAAGATTACGCTGATATCCATGCTCAGGGGCCTTCCACAAAAGGCCAGATTGTTGTCTGTGGTTCATGCTGCCACCAGCTCTTATGGACAAGGAAGCTTCTTTTGAGGTGATATCGATGTAGAATCCTAATTGAGAATGGGAGACATTGAAAACTTCTGTAACAACATGCCCCCTCCCACTTACACAGCAAAAGAAACAGTCCAGACAGGAAGCTATTGAAGAGAGTCCTTTAAAATCGTGATAAAGATACTTAAGTTTAGCTCTTTAGAGTTGATAGCTTGGGCGAGTAGGGCTGGTGCTTAGTTATCTACAAAGGCCTCTTCACTTGGAGTTTGACCATGCTCAAATGAGTATATGGGAAACACGAATTGGACTTGGTGTAAAGTGTTTTTCTTTTTTGAAATGCCATGGGCCAACCATTGCATCCAGGTACTGAGGCAGGCAGCAAAGGGTAGCATCAGTGGTGACCAGGGGCCAAAACTGTCTTAGCTTTAACAATTCTTCTGTTTTGTTTTTTAATTAATTATTTTACTTATTTACATTCCAAATGTTGTCCCTCACTCACAGGCATGCCATCTATAACTTTGATCTTTCCAAATATATTTCATTCCCGATATATTTTACTTAAAATAAGAATCTCAATCACAGATGCTATTCATGGTTGATAAGAGTAAGATACCAGCATTTAATCATTTCATGAGTTGAATGGGTCAGGTCAGCTGGTCTTGGGTATCACTGGAATAACAACAACAACAACAACAACAACAACAACAACAACAACAAGAAGTTAGCTCTAATGCCTGAAAAGCCACACACTTGGTAGTGAGAACAGTAAAGAGAGTAGTAAACCAGTAAAGAGAGAGACAAGAGAGAGAGAGAGAGACAGACAGACAGACAGACACACACACACACACACACAGATAGATAAACAGAGAGACAGAGACAAATACAGAGAAAGAGAAAGTAAGAGAGAGCACACACTTCCATGTTGTTCATATAGGCTGCAAGCAGGTGTGTCTGAGATTAGAAGTAGGCATTCCCTCCTCAACTGATCTCTTTTAAAGATGTAGTTTCCTAACTCAAATTATGATTAGGCATGAATTTTTCCAATTCAAAATATTTAAGCAAAAATTTCTCACCATTGTACCCAGTGATTTTCTGGGTTTTGTTAATTCCGGATGTACAAATGTTTATAAGAAAAATAGGTACTATAAGTCCACCCTTTGGCAATTAAACAAACTTATATCCTGTTTAATTTCCAAATGAAACAATATGCTGTTGGTGGTCATACACAAACACGATATAACATCTTATGATCTCAAAGGCATTATAAGTTTATAACAGGCAGAAATGTTCACTGAGAGACATGTTTGACTATCTCAAATTTAAACATGATAGTGTGGGGTTATGCATTAAAAATGCCCTCAGCCTTAAATTTACAGTGGTTGGCAATATTAGGAATTGTGGCCTTGTTAGCCTAGGTGTGGGATTGACCAAGCCAGGCCCAGGGGTCATAATTTCTTCCGGCTGCTTGACTCCTTGTGTTGGAGTTTTCCATGGTAGTGAGAATAGGGATAAGCCAGGAGAGAGAGAGAGAGAGAGAGAGAGAGAGAGAGAGAGAGAGAGGCACAGAGAGAGACACAGAGACACAGAGACAGAGACAGAGAAAGTAAGAGAGAGCACACACTTTCATGTGGTTCATATAGGTTATGTAGGGCTGGATTGGTAGATAGATATTGTTCAAATTTGGGTTTGTCCTGGAATATTTTGGTTTCTCCATCTATGTTGATTGAGAGTTTTGCTGGGTATAGTAGCCTGGACTGGCATTTGTGTTCTCTTAGGGTCTGCATGACCTCTCTCCAGGCTTTTCAAGCTTTTAGTCTCTGTTGAGAAGTCTAGTGTAATTCTCATAGAACTGCCTTTATATTATATATATGCCTTTTTCCCTTGCAGCTTTTAATATTCTTTCTTTGTTCTGTGCATTTAGTATTTTGATTATCATGTGATGACAGAATTTTCTTTTCTGATCCAATCTACTTGGTGTTCTATAGGCTTCTTGTACATTTATGGCCATTTCTTTCTCTAGGTTGAGACATTTTCTTCTATGATTTTGTTGAAGATATTTTCAGGTTCTTTGAGCTGGGAATCTTCACGAGCCTCTTTTCCAATTATTCTTAGATTTGTTCTTTTCATTGTGTCCTGGATATCCTGGATCTTTTTGGTTAAGAGGTTTTTATGTTTTGAATTTTCTTTGACAGTTGTATAAATACCTTCTAAGGTATCTTCTACACCTGAGGCTCTCTTTTCTATCTCTTGTACTCTGTTGGTGATGCTTGCATCTGTAATTCCTGACCTCCTTCCTAGTTTTACTATTTCCAGGCTTGCCTCCATTTGTATTTTCTTTATTGTTTCTATTTCCATGTTTAGGTCTTAGACTGCTTTGTTCAATTCCTTGACCTGTTTGATTGTGTTTTCCTGTATTTCTTTAAGGGATTTATTTGTTTCCTCTTTAAGTGCTTTTACCTGTTTACCTGTGTTTTCCTGCATTTCTTTCAGTGAGTTATTCATATCCTCCTTAAAGGACTCTATTATCTTCATGAGATACGATTTTGGGTCAGCTTCCTGGTTGTCAAGTGTATTGGTATATCCAGGGCTTGCTGTGGTGGGAGAACTGGGTTCTAATGATGCCAGAGTATATTGGCTTCTATTGCTTATGGACTTGCACTTGCCTCTACCCATCTGTTATCTCTGGTGTTAGCTGGTCTGGGTGTCTCTGTCTGGAGCCTGTCTCCAGTGCCCCTGGGTTGCTTCAGGTCTCCTTGGAGGCCTGTAGCCCTGGCTGTAGCAGACCTCCTGTGAGGCCTTCAGACTGTGAGGTCATCAGAGGGGCAGAAAAGCTGCTGATCTGTTGTTGCCCTGTGTGCAGCAGATCTCCTGGGAGGCCTTCAGACTGTTGAGTATTTAGAGGAGCAGACAAGCTAGTGATCTGCCCTGGTAGAAGTTGAAGGCCAGCATGGGTCGGAGGTTTTTGTTTTTTTGGGGGGGGGGGGTGTACCAAGTCTGCTGTCCTTGGGGTTCCCAGTTGCTGCGGTTGTTTGGGAGGGTCCCTTACCTGTTATCCTGAGTGCAGCAAAACTCCTGATAGACCTTCAGAGGAGCAGACAAGCTGGTGTTCTCTATCAAATCCTATTTATACCCTCTAAATATCACATATCCTCAACAAGTCTTGCCTCACCACCACATGTATTGCTTCAGCATGTGAGTCTGACTTAGCAAAACTCCAAGGTAGTCTGGTTCAACTGATATCATTCTGCCAATCAGCTCATGTCCTCTGAAGCAGCAAGAAACTCAGCAGAGCACCAGAAGTTGTTTGGCATTATTCCCTTTATGGAGTCCTGACAAATGCAGCTCAACTATGCAATATAGGTGAACCAATACATTTATGTAGGTAACAAAGAATCCTTCATCATGTGTCCTTTCACATCCTTGCTTTTGCAGACTGTTTGCTTCAGAAAAACCTTCCTTTAGGAGTCTGCCTTACTCTTTCACATGTGTCCACTTTAGCTAAACATTCTTTTACATGTTTGACCCAGCAAAACACCATCCAATCAACTTCCCAAAGAACCCTTAAGTTTCCACTTCAATTATATGTACTCATTGATAAGTGGATATTAGCCAAAAAGTATAGAATAGCAGTGATACAACTCACAGGCTATACGAAGTTTATCATGAAGGAAGGCCCAGCAGAGGATGCTTCAATCCCATTTAGAAGAGGGAAGAAAATAATCACCTAAAGCAAAGGAAGAAAGAGACCTAGGTAAAGGATGGGAGGAGCAGGGGGTAGGATCAGGTATTGAGGTAGACCAGAGAGAAGCCCAGAGGGCTCCGAGAATAAATGAAAATATTCAGCTGTGGGCAGAGGGGACAAAGGGAACTTCTAGGAAGTCCCAGAGACCTGGGATGTGAGAGGCTCCCAGGACTCAATGAGGATGAGCTTAGCTGAAATTCCCAATAGTGGAGAGACAGAACATGAAGAAACCACCTCTAGTAGATAGACAGGGTCCACAATGGAGGGATGAGGCCACCAACATATCTTCAAAATTTTTGACCCACAATTGTTCTTGACTAAAAGAAATGCAGGGGCATAAAGAGACTAAAGCAAAGGCTCTCCTGTGACCAGCTGAACTTGAGATCTATACCATGGGGGTGGGGGGACCAAATGCTGACAATACTAGTGATGCCATGTTATGCTTGTAGACAGGAGCCTAGTTTGGGTATCCTCTAATAGGATCTATTAGAAACTGACTGAGACAGATGTAAATACTTATTATAGCTAACCATTGAACTTAGTTCTGAGATTCCTATGGAGGAGTTAGGGGAAGGACTGAAGGAGCTGAAGGGGATGGCAACTCTACAGGAAGACCAACAGATCAATTAACCTGGACCCCTCAGAGTTCCCAGAGTCTAAGCCACCAACCAAAGAGCATACATGGGCTGGTCTGTATGATCAAGCAGACGACTCCCTTGTCTGGCTTCAGTGAGAGAGGATGTGCCTTATCCTGAAGAGACTTGATGCTCCAGAAAAAAGAGGGATTCTGGGGAGGGGTTAGATGGTGTGGATAGTGAAGGGAAAACCCTCTCAGAAGCAAATGGGAGGTAGAATGGGGTGAAGAACTCTGCAAGAGCGGATCAGGAAGAGGGGCAACATTTGGAATGTAAATAATTTAATGATCAAAAATAAAACTTGGATAGCTGTAAGGCCAGAGAGGCCAAATCTTGCCAGCTTGAGCAGGAACAGACCAGGAGAGAGAGAGAGAGAGAGAGAGAGAGAGAGAGAGAGAGAGAGAGAGGAATAGAGACAGAGACAGACAGAGTACTTCTCTTTACCATGTGCTACATACATATTGGTTGCAAGGAGAAAGTGTGTCTCTGATTACAGATTGGTGTTCCAACCTCAAAAGATATGGTGTGAAGATGTGTATTACCAACTCAAAGATTCTGATTAGGCATGGTTCTTCCCACTTTGAATTACTTAATCAAGCAAAACTTTCTCACCATTGCACACAGACATTTGGTGGCTTTCCTTTCTTCCAGAAATTGTCATATTTACAAGTAAAATAACCACTAGAAGTACACTCTTTGTCAACTATGCATACATAGTCCTATCTCCTTATATCGTAATTAATTTTTAAATGAAACAATAACCAGGTAATAGTCATTCCTAAGCAAGATATAACTACCCCATACTATTTCAAAAGGCATTAGAAGTTTATAACAAGCATCAATGTCCATTGATGGACATGTTTTTCTATCTCAATATAACTCTAGTTTGTTTTAAATCGCCTTCCCATTGCCATTTAAACACATAAGATTTGGCAATATTTGGAGTTGTAACCTTGTTGGCATAGATATGGCATTGTTGATAGAACTGTGTTACTGGTGGTGTGCTTTGAGGTTTCTGATGCCTAAGCCAGTCCCAGGGTCACAATTTTGTCCTGATGCTTGCTGATCCAGGTGAAGAAATCCTGGCTAACTCTCCAGCACCATTTCTGCCTGCTTGTTCCCATGCTTCCTACCCCAAAATTAATGGACTTAGCTCCTATCTTTAAGCTAGCATAAACAAAATGTTCTATATTAGATCAATGATCGTGGAGTTTCTTTAAAGCAAAAGAAACCCTCACTAAGACAAAAATCATTGCTAGTCTCTTCCTGGATATCACATACAGAAACTAAGAGGAAAACACAAGTGTCTTTACAAATGCATTCTCAACCGAATATAACATTATCATGTCAGTTATAATTCTCATTTATCTAATGGTCACTTAGCCTTAACTGGCATACATAACTAAAATTGTCAAAAAAAAAATCTAGGGTAATGATAACAATGGGAGAAATATTGATCCTCATTCAGTGGACAATGATACTTTCAGGAATGTCTTAATATTTATATTTCCATACACCTTAGTCCAAACTATACTAAGCCAACTTTTGTTACAGAAATGTGGTTATACACTCATTTAAAATGGGTCAGTAAAGCTTTCCCCATGCAAAATAAGAGGTCTGAGGATCACATGGTACAGTTTCTTATTCTATTTCTTTGTTTTGTCATCTACACACAACATTAAAATCTATTTGTTGTTGACAGAGTTGTGGGTAGTGTTAGTTGGAAGGCAGCTCTTTTCTGGACAGATCATTCCAAGCCAGCACAATCTCATGGGAAGGTATACTTTATTGAATGGGGGGGGGGGGGGGAGAGAAAGCAAGGAAGAGAAGAAAAGGGAAAAAAAGAGCGAAGTGTCAGTGTCTCAGTCATTTTTTCAGACTGTGACTTAGATGCCAGATAATGAATGATGGTCACCACTGTACACAGGTGAGGAATACTCTCGGAATGTGTGGCAGTTCTCATGGCAACAGACACAAGAGGGGCCTTGTCCCCTAGAGATAACATCATCCCTGGATTCTGAGGCTATCTGTAAACCACCTCTGATGATAATAGGTAGTAAACAATAAAGCTTTTTTAGGGAAGATATTATTTGTGGACAGTCAGGTTGCAGTGGTGTGTGATGCTTGAATATGGCGCCTCAGATGTCCCTTGAAATACTCCAATCTGGAAAAGTTTCTGTTGCACATGGAACAGGCGTAGGGCCTCACCCCATTGTGCTTTTGTTTGTGTCTCTTGAGATCTCCTAAACGGAAGAATTGCCATTTGCATCCAGGCTTATCACACGCATAAGGTTTCTCACCAGTGTGTTTCTTCATGTGGTCTTGAAGGTGCTGAGACTTTGTGTAAGATTTCTTACAATCCGGGTAGTTACAGAAGTAGCGCTTCAAAGGATGAGGTTTCTTCTGGGACACAGGGCTCTGGGTCTTGAGGTCTAACTTCATCTCTGGATGCTGTCCCTGGATCAAACTGGAAGTTGAAGAGCTTTCCTGAGATTGTCTTTGCATCAAAGGGAAACTTGAAGGATATGAAGATTCACCCACATCCAGTGCTTGGTTACTAAGTGAAGTCACCTGAGGGTTAAGGCTTTCTTCAATATTGGGTGTTCCATTCTGACTTGTGTAGACATACTGATCAACAGAGGTCCCCATCTGACCCAAGTAGAATGTCTCTTCAGAACTGGGTCTTGTCTCTGGATGCCAAGCCAGGTTGTCTTCTCTACTGGATGTTGTCCTATTAGTCCCATGAAGAGTTGTGTCAAAACTGGAGGTTGGCTTCTGAAAGTCAGAGAGAGGCTGGCCACCATTTGGACTTGTCACCTGGTGATTCACAATCAAATCTTGATCACATCTGTAGCCTGATGTCTGATACCCAGAGAGGGTGTGATCACCACTGAGGAGATTATCCTGACCTTTGCAGGCATTCTGACCACAGAAGGATGTCATCTGATAGTATTGCTTTATTTGATCACAGTTATCTCTTATCTGAGGCTCATAGAAAGCCTGGTATCCATTTGACATTATCATCTGATCTCTATAGAATCTGTTATCAGCTACTGGGTTCCTCTGCTGATTCTCAACAAGATTCTGTTCAGAAAAGGAGGTTATGATTTGATTGGGATGAAGGGCCTGGCTACAACTGGGTGATGTCATCTGACTCCCATAGAGAGTCAGATGCCCTCCATTCCTGCTTGTCATATGACTGTAGTAGGAGGTCTGGTCACCTTTGACAGTTATCTCAAGCTCACCACTAAATGTCTGGTCAAATATAGAAGCAAGGAAGTGATCAACAATTGTGTTCTGGTCTGCATGGCTTCCTGAGATAGCAATTTGATGATTACCACAGGTAATCCTCTGACTCTCACACGTGGCTGTATTTTGGATCAAGAGAGTTATGTCAAGGCTCAGTGTCCCCATCCAGTAGTTTTCATTGTTTTCTGCCATGTTCATATAGGCTTCACAGAAGGCCTGGGAACTCTTCAAGTTCATCAACTGTTGGGAGAAAAGAGAACATCTGACTGAACTAGGTATTCAGCTGTGAGAGCTTAAAGTCCTTGAGAATCCTCACATTCAAGAGACAGACAGAAGTTAGGTGGTAGATAGGAGCAGTCATAGAATATGTGCTGGAGACCAGGGCTTCATACATTCAGGGGCTCTGATGAAGGTGGAATGGTCAAGCAAAACTTAGCTCCATAGATCTGAGGTCTCCTTTTGTAAAGCTCAGCATGATATAGTCAGAGCTTCTGAGTCTAAGATTTGGTAGGCCATATATTTCAATGGGTAGAGCCCCATACCTAGATGACTTAATTAATTAAACATCTCATCCCTGGCTCTTAGAATTTAGAAGGTGCTCTTGTTTACCTAACCTCTTAGGTCCTTTGGGTGTTAACTCGCCTATGATTTATTTAATAGAGAATATATACTTACAAGGTTGCATTTACCATCTTGAAAGACAATGTGGAATAATATTTATTGGTGGAATAGTGGAAGGTTTGGACAGGAGCAATAGATGTTTTGGATGAAGAGAGTGAATGAAGAGGAAATTGGGTGTTGTTGTTGAAACCTCTTGCAGTGGAGACTTATAGATTACATGAGGGTAATGTTAGTAATGGTGGATACAGAATCTGGTGTGGCCATTTTTTTGTAACCAAGCAAGTCTCCCTGAGGAAGGACTCTGCTGCATTCTGTTGTGTCCTTGTGCTATGAGGTCCCATCATATTTCTCAAATAACACAGACTAATGCTAAGAGAGAGGTTCACTCTAAGCATACTGACAATAAGACCTCATTGTCTAGGATTTTATTCACACAGCTCATGGAACCTGGAGAGATCCAGCTGGTGGTGAGGATGAACTAAATGAGAGAAAAATCTAATTTTAAATTTAAAAAAGGGAATGATAAAAGCAAATAAGAAAGAAAGAAGGAATAAAAGAAAGAAAAGGAGAGAAAGAGAAAAATTAAAGAAGAAAGAAATCACCACATCATCATCATAATCTCCTCTTCATCATCATCATTATCATCATCATCATGTGGCACAGAATGTAAAATTGAAAAAAAATGTGAAGTTTTGATGGATAGGTATACTCTGGACATTAATTCAGAAACCTGTAATAGAGCAGGTTAAAACTTGGCAACTGCCAGTAAAAGCTTACACATTTCCATCAATTAGAAAACTCAACAAAATTATCTTCTGGTGTTTTTGTGAAGATATTATTGCATAGGCATCACTTATTAAAAACATTTTATCAGGTGTTCGGCTCAACATCCTGCCTATCTTCTTTCCCTGGAGCCTCCTCCCCACCATGAAGATTTCCAGGATGTTACAGGACAGATCAATTTTACAAAAGATTTACTGCTTCAATCTGGACTCAAATCCCCCTTTCTCTCTCTCTCTTTTTTTCTCTCTTTTTTTCCCTAACTCCTGAGTGCAGAGATTGAAAATACTTGCCTGAAAACTGCCCAAGTTCTCTATTTTTTAAAAAAGCTTTTATTTTTAAATTAGATATTGGATATTGTTTTTATTTACATTTCAAATGTTATCCCCTTTCCCAGTTGCCCCCTCCCGAATTCCCTTATCCCATCCGCTGTCCTCTTGCCTCTATGAGGGTTTTCCCCCACCCATCCACTCCCACCTCCCTGCCCTGGTGTTCCCTTACACTGGGGCATCCAGCCTCTCCTCCCACTGATGTCCAACTAGGTCTCTCTTTCTTAGTATTAACATACAGCACAGCTGCAGGCTCTTTTCTAATTGATACCATTCTACCTTCCTTAGTTTTCAAATACTTTATAATTTTGATGTTTAAAAATGTTGACTAACAATAAAAAACATCAAAGGAAAGACAATAAAAGTATCCATAGATTGATTGAATCACCTGGCAAAGAAACCAGGGATTCCTCGAAGTCATTGCCATAAGCCCAAACAGGAAAAAACTGGTCTTTTGTTTGTTCTAAATAACACCATAGTAGCTGGTGGGATTTACCCTGGTCTTTCTCAAAGATAATGTTGAAGGTTCAGGACCAGAACAACATTGGTGCCCAAGAATTCACTGGGGATCCAAGTTTTAAGATTAAGGGGTTTGTACTCAGGAGCTGAGTCCCAGTGCAATCACCCAGGACCGGACTCCTAGAAGTTATCAGCACCTGAGTTCTTTGCTACATGTTCCAGTCATTCACCTTGATTCTAAGCAAATAGTGGCATGCATTTAAATCTCTCTCAGCCAGACTATTTGACTCAACTAGGGAATAACTCTCTTGGATTATAAAATATGCCCTCTGATTCCAGAGGGACAGCTACAACTCTCTATGTGTAGTCCACAGATGTTGCCCCTCAACAGCACAAGGAACAGCATTTTAAATTGCTGTGTGGAAATCTGGTTTCCTAATCTTTTCTCCAAAAGTACTCCAAATGCTTCCTCCTCTAGTGCACAGGCACTGTGGTAATCATTGGTGACTTGGCCTTGTACAGCCCCTTTCCTCCTTCCCTGGGAGTGCTGGGGCTCATGGGAATACATTTATTAAGCATTTCAAGTACATGGGATGGGGTTGCTCTGAGAGACCACATCTTTCAAGTTCAGACTCCATTTTAGAGAACCTGACCTAAGTTTGAATTGAGGTAAACTAACAGACTGGTACCTAGCATTAGTTTCCAAGTTGCACCCCAACAAAACCTGAGCCTAACTCCAGTCTCCAGGCTAATCCTCAACATGACCAGTGTCTCCAGGTTATTCCCTCAACAAATCTTCACCCCCAGGGTACAAGCCCAACCCATGGGGAATGACCACCAATGTTAAGAGGAGCAGAAATTAAGTTTATTACTCCCAGCCCCAGCACTTTATGTTAAAGTCCACAGTAGCTTTCCAATTAGATGGTTTCGAACTCACACTCCTGCATGCTGCTTACTATAAAGTCTTGCCCTGATAAGCATTCGGGGCACGCCCCCTACCACATTTGTCCTTCGTGATTGTGATGGTGGTGCTTTGGAGGGGCCAGAACTAGCTTAAATAGAAAAAAAGACCCTGGTGTGAGTTGCATCATATCGGCTCCTGTCTGTTTTATTTCTGAAACACTAACATTTCCCTGGCACCAAAGATCCTGTATCAATCTCCTATATGCCCACCCAAATACAGAGAAAAGATAAATTATGTGGTTTAGAATGCTGTGTTCAAACAATTAAAGAAAAGTCACATACAAATTGTATAACATGGCTTATTCATGAACTCTTAACTCCATTCCTATAGCATAAGTTAATTTGTGATTATTAAATAAATTTGTAGAATAAAAGTTTTAAAACGAGACCTAAATTCCTACAAAGGCAACATGCCCCTGTAAGAATCATGTCTTTCAAGAGTCATAGAATTTAGGGAGTGAATCTTTCTCTATTTACATGTCAAAAAGGGAGTTTTTAGAAGTACTTACAGACTGCAGTCCTGCTACTCCAACAATAGCTAGCTAAAAATGAGAAGGTCAATAGTCTTGTAGTTTTGCAGTCCCACAAGTCAGATCGTCCCAGCTGGTCTTCTCTATAGTATGGAGTCTGGAAACAGTCAGCTCTAATGCCAGTATAGGGATGCATGTGTGAACAAGCTGAGGACAAGCTGACAAATAGGAAAACCTTCTTCCTTCTACCTCCAGCAGAACCTGTGACTAGGATTAAAGGTGTGTCTTCCTGGCTCAGGATCTGGATTTAAAGTGTGTGTCTTCCTGCCTCAACCTTCTTGGCTTGAAATGGATTAACCCAATCCAATCAAACAATCTCTGACAGGTGTGTCCTCTTTTTATAGCTCTTTGTTCTTTCCAGGTATTTTCAATCGAACCCTCAAGAGTACACATCAAAACCTTGGTCTCAAAAAATGTGGTTTTAGTTCGCTAGAAATTTTAAAGGTAGAGTACAACCCAGTGAATCATATTTTAATTTCAGAAGATAACTATCAGATGGCTCAGGATCGAAATCTCTTTCTGCTCCCTGATGATCCAGATGTAGAACTCTTGGCTGTCTCTCCAGCACCATGTCTGGCTGCTTACCTCCATGCTTTCCACCTAAAGTTAATGGAGTTAGATCCTATCTTTATACAAGTTTATATTAACTGTTCTCCTATATAAGAGTTGCTATGATCATAGAGTCTCTTTACAGCAATACCAACCCAGACTAAGACAAAAATAGTTGACAGTCTCTTACTTGATATCACTCAAAGAAACTAAGTAGAAAACACAAGTATCTTTACAAACATATTCTCAACCAAATTTGACAGATTGAATAATGTCATTTATAAATGCCCTTCATGCAATGGTCATATGGCCTTCATAACTGGCCATTCATAACTGAAAATGTTGACAAAATTCAAGGATAAAGATAAATGTTGGGAGAAATATCGATCCTGTTTCTCCATAGAATGCTACTTCCAGCAATGTCTTAATATTTGTAATTCTTCACTACCTTAGTTGAAAATAATAATAAAGCCAACTTTTGTTACAGAAATGTGGTTATTCTCTCATTAAGAAAGGATCAATTAAATAGATTTCCCCATGGAAAATAAGAGGTCTGCAGATCACAAGCTACAATTCCTATTCCAAGTATTAATTTGTTTGTTTGCTTTTTCATCTACAAACTACATTAACATCTATTTGATGTTGACAGAGTTGTGGGTAGGACACAATAAAACTTTATTAGGGAGGATATTGTTTGTAGACAGTTAGGTTCTAGTGGACCATGAAGATTGATTATGGCCTCTCTCATGCTGCTTGAGGTAGTACAATCTGGTAAAGGTTTGTTTCACTTGGTACAGGGATAGGATCTCTCCCCACTTCTTTCTTTTGTATCTGGAGAGATCCATTAAGCAGGAGAATTTCCATGGGCAGCCAGGAGCACTATAGACGTAGGGCTTCTTCCAGTTTGTTTCCTCATGTGTACATACTTTCAGATGTTGTGATGAGGGTGTAACAAGAAAAATCCCCTCAGCTAGAGTTCTATATTTCTAAAATTTGGCTGTAAGTATGTATGCACTCAGAGTAACAGGATTTAGATGTCTCCCTTCTTTGGCACTAAAATTCTTGTCCATGCTTCTCCCTCCATGCTCTTAAAATCTAGAAGTTGATTGAATTATCCAGGAAAGTAGCCAGGAATGCCTTGATCTCATTAAGTTTCAGTAGGAAAATTTCTATCATTCCATCCATTTCGCAGTAGTAGTTCGGGTGTTTTTCTCAGATCTTCCTTGATGAGAAAGTTTCAGGTGCTGAAACATAACACAGCTGGGCCAAATAAATTCACTACAGACCCAGGGTGTAAGGCAATAGAATCTGTTCTCTAGAGCTGAGACCTTATACAAACACCCAGGATGTGAATTTCTTTAAATTATCATTTGCTTGTTTATGTAGATCCATCTCCTTGGTAGTTATAATCTAACCTTTTATGGGGGGAGTGCTTAGCATCTAGATTATTTACTTAATCTTGTCCTCCCAGACTCTTGGAAAGCAGAGGGAGATTGAGTCTCCTAGACCAGGCTGCAGGAGTTCAATTAAGCTATTTTTCTGTAATGCTTAGTGAGGGGAAAGAGTATATTGGATGTTCCATTTATACCATGATTCATAGTGCTGGGTTTCTTGTGCTTGACCTGCATGTGAGAGTTGAGGATGCAGAAACTGAAGTCTGCTGGGCCTATGGAGTTAGCAGCAATTGCAGATTTTATTCTTAAATGTTTTGCTCCTGTGAGATGAATACTAATGTTAACACACAACACTTGGTTTCTAGTTGAATGATCAGTTGAGATATAGAGATTCTATATCTTTTTTTTTCCTTTTTAAATTTTTAAAATTTTTTTCATACTTTATTTACATTTCAAATGTTTTCCCCTTTCCAGATCTCCCTTTTGGAACCTCCCCATTGCCTCCCCCTCCCCTGCCACTATGGGGGTATTCCCCCACCCTACAGATTTGGAAAAGATCGTTACCAATCCTATGTCTGATAGAGGGCTAATATCCAATATATACAAAGAACTCAAGAAGCTAGACTCCAGAGATCCAAATAACCCTATCAAAAAATGGGGAAGAGAGCTAAACAGAGAATTCTCAACTGAGGAAACTCGAATGGCCGAGAAGCACCTAAAGAAATGTTCAACATCCTTACTCATCAGGAATGTGCAAATCAAAATTGCCCTGAGATTCCACCTCAGTCAGAATGGCTAAGATCAAAAACTCAGGTGATAGCAGATGTTGGCGAGGATGTGGAGAAAGAGGAACACTCTTCCATTGCTGGTGGGAATGCAAGCTGATACAACCTCTGTGGAAATCCGTTTGGCGGACCCTCAGAAAAATGAACATAATACTACCTGAGGACCCAGAGATCCTATATCTTTGACAGCTTTAATTTAATCAAAAATTTTAGGATTCAAAAGGATCAATTTTGCATTAATAATAGTGTTTTTACTTCTCACCTGATCTGTTTGTTTTTATGTTTTAATTTAATTTTCATTTTTCTTATTCACTTTATATCCCACTCTCTGACCCCTTCTTATCACCTCTTCCTACAAGCTTTCCCCTTCCTCTTCTCCTTTGAGTAGGTGGGGACCCTCTTTTATCCCTCCTCCCTGGCACTTCTAGGCTCTGCAAGACTAAGAGTTTCCTCTCCCATTGAGGCCAGACAAGGCAGCCTAGCTTGAAGAACATATCCCATGGACAGACAACAGGGGCCCCTTTCCAGTTGTTCTGGACCCACATATCTGCTACATATATGCAAGGAGGCCTAGGTCCAGCCCTTGTGTGTGCTTTGC
The DNA here is from genome assembly GCA_019843965.1 of Rhynchomys soricoides. Taxonomy (NCBI): domain Eukaryota; kingdom Metazoa; phylum Chordata; class Mammalia; order Rodentia; family Muridae; genus Rhynchomys; species Rhynchomys soricoides. The sequence goes on from JADRCH010000140.1 coordinate 1,440,334, forward strand.
TTCTTGGTTCAGATTCTGAGAGCCCCGAAGGGTCCATCCAGGTTAGGTGACTCTGCTGGTCTTCCTATGGAGTTCCTACATTCTTTCAGGGCCAGCAATCCTTCCTCTTATACTTCCATAAGAGTACTCAAGCTCCATCCACTCTTTGGCTGTGGGCATCTGCCTGAGTTAGCTGCTGGTTGTATTTTTTGTTTGTTTGTTTGTTTTTTCATTTTGTTTTATTGTTTAATTTTTTTTTTCCAGTCTAGTTGTTATCCCTCTTCTGGTCTGCCCTCTAACTGTTCCCCATCCCATTCCTCCCCACCCATCTCCAAGAGGATGTCACCACTTCCCCACCCCCTACTCAGAATTCCCCACTGCCTGGGGACTCAAGTCTCTCCAGAGTTAGGTGCTTCTTCTCTCACTGAGGTCAGAGAGCAATAAGACAACAAAAGGAGTTCATGGGGATACAAACTGGCAAAGAAGAAGTCAAGGTATCACTATTTGCAGATGATATGATAGTGTACATAAGTGACACCAAAAATTCTACCAGAGAACTTCTACAGCTGACAAACAACTTCAACAAAGTGGCTGGATATAAAATTAACTCAAATAAATCAGTAGCCTTCCTTTATACAAATGATAAATGGGCTGAGAAATTAGGGAAACAACTCCCCTCATAATTGTCACAAACAATATAAAGTATCTTGGGGTAACTCTAACCAACAAGGGAAATATCTGTATGACAAGAACTTCAAATCTCTCAAGTAAAAAATTGAAGAAGACCTCAGATAATAGGGAGATCTCTCATGCTAAAGGACTGGTAGAATTAACCTAGTAAAAATGGCCATCCTACCAAAAGTTATCTACAGATTCAACACAATCCCCATCAAAATTCCAACACAATTCTTCAAAGACATCAAAAGAGCAATTCTCAATTTCATATGGGACAACAAAAAACCCAGGATAGTGAAAACAATTCTTAACAATAAAAACTTCTGGGGTAATCTCTATCCATGACTTCAAGCTATACTATAGATTAATAGTGATAAAAACTGTTGGTTTAGTACAGAGACAGAAAAGTTGATCAAAGGAATGGAACTGAAGACTCAGAAATAAAACCACACACTTACGGGCACTTGATCTTTGACAAAAAAGTTGAAAATATACAATGGACAAAAGAAATCATCTTCAATAAATGGTACAGGTCTAACTGGCAGTCAGTATGTAGAAAACTGAAAATAGATCCATATTTGTCACTTTGCACAAAGCTAAAGTCCAAGTTTATCAAGGACCCCAAAGTAAAACCAGACACACTGAATCTAATAGAAGAGAAAGTGAGAAAGAGCCTCAAACTCATTGGCATATGGGGGGGGGGGGGGGGGATTTCCTAAACAGAACTTCAATGGTTGTCTGTTTTTCATACGTGATCTCTCTACAGTCAGGTTCAACTCAAATTCTAAAAACTCTTCCCCCATCATAGCATTATAGGTGAGACCTAATTAATTTGTTTTAATTTGTTTGTTTACTCTTGTTTATTTATTTTGCATTTTAATTTGCTTATTTATTTTCCATTTTAAAAGTTTTAAATTTTTGTTTTTTACATGGAATCTCATTGTGTTGTACTGGCTGATCAAGTTGCCTCAATGCTTTGCGGAGGAAAATTTGGAGTTCCTATTTTGACTCCATGTTTTTCTTCAAGAACTCGGCTGCCTCTCTCTTTCTCTATAACCCCTCCCTGCGTTTCATCTGTAGGTTCTATTTTTATCTTAAGATATTGCTTTGTATTACAGCCATATTTCAGTTAATAATAAAATCAACAGTTACATATTTTCAGTCTTCTGCTTTTTCGTCTTTGCCACTCCGGATTACAGCATCAGAAACCCAAGATTAGATCCTGGTGTCAGCACATAGGTGCTCTTGGAGACTCCAGTGAGATTCAGTACAAAGCATAATAATCTTTATTTCCCATTGACCATATCTTCATCTGAACACATTGTTGTTAATGTTCTCTTCATGTTGCTTTTCTAAATATTAACATCCATTTTGCTGTACATTTGAGCAATTTTCTATTATTTTCTCAGAGGAAAATACAAACCAACAGTTCAGTAAACTAACTGATTAGAAAGAAAGTGTTCATTTTAAAGGACGATTCCAGTCTCCAAAGCTGCAAATGCTTAGCTGTGTGTGATGATGCAGCAGAGAGAACCTATCAGCAGAGATAAGAGTCCATTTCTGTTGTTATTGATAGGCGGAAGATGTGAAATGAATTCCTTACATTCTTTTATCCCTCTCAGTAATCTAGTTTTCTTCTTCTAATGACTCTCAATGCCCTTTCTACGGGTTTCAACTCACCAATTTGGTGAGCTCCTGCTCCTCTACGATTTCTTGTTCACAAATCCATCCTCATTTGGTTTTCTTTTTTATTTTGTGAAGCATAATTTCTTCCTTAAATTTAGTGCTTATACCATGAGGTTTTTCCTCTGTAATTGGCTGTCCTCACAATGTACCTCACTGATGTTTTTACTTGTGACTCTGCAATAGTGAAATAGAGCTCTATAGTGCCTGAATTAATCAAATTGTTTATCTACAAAGCCACCTGCAGCCAGAGATTGAGATAACATTATCACAAAAGGAATCTAAATATGAGGTCGTCTCACAAAAATTTCACTTTATTTTATGTTTTTCTATTACAGGTATCACCTCAGCACATCAGGAAAAGGATGGTTTTGTAAAGAAAAACAAATAAGCTCATTATAAGGGTATAAAAACCAATGGCATTCAAAGCAGTATTAACGCTCAGCAGACTAAAATAAAACAATCCACTATAAGGAAATGCTTAGGTCAGATTATCTTAACAGATCATAATTGGTAGGAGTTGAATCATAGGTGAAATATTCTTCCATGAATGAAGTAAACATTGAAAACAATTTTAAAACACAGGGTCCTCAATGAAGAGAGAAAAACCTCCTGTCCCATTGGATTATTAAATAAGAGTGAATAAAATGAACATTACTAAACCACCTTTCTTTCTTCTATGTGCTTTCTTATAATAAACTGGAAGTAAAATTAATTCATATTACTTTGCTGAATGATCCAGAGAATGAAGTTACATTGTAAACATTGTTCCAGTTCTGAAAAGCAATTGTTTCCTCTATAGATAAGTAATTCCAGTTGTTTCTGCTTTTGTATTTGAGTGCGGCTAGGGGTGGGTAGTAATAATAACAGTAGAGACATCAAATATTCAAGGGCATAGATCTTGTGTCAGGAAAACCTGGCTTTGAATGCCATTGTCATATACTAAATAGGTCACCTTGGAAATGCCATTTGCCGTTTTGCTGTGTAATCTATAAACTGCTAGTAACAATATTTAATACCCTTTAACATTATTTTGAGAATGGAAATTATATAATGGATGTAAAGCTTCTCTAATACACAGTAATTATTTTTATGTAAATGATATGTATTATTTTATTATGTATAAATATGGAGGGGAAACAAAATATAAATCTTGATGTTCTAATCACAAATAATATTTATTTAGAAAATGATTTTTCATCTGTGAAGCTGCTAGGATGTCTGAGTTCGCTGCTGAAAATCTCTAGGCATCTATAAAACACTCCTGTCATAAACCAAAGCTTCTTCTCGCCTTACTGCAGATATAGAAGGAGCATTTGTATGGACTTCTAGTATTCTCCATGCCTCCTTTTGTTTTTGTTTTTCCTGTCAATTGATGTTTCACAGGCAAAGGGAAGCCTGGTTTGCCCGGTTTGTGGGGTGAATTCCAGACACACCTGCTTCTAATACAGTTCTAGATTTTGGCCCACTTCCAAACCGATAGATCGAATTCTAGGCCGTAGGTCCTATACATTGGAATCCCTTTGTTCTAATTATCTGTATGAAGAGAAATGTGTTTATATTATTATATGATCTTAAAGGATTTCAGTGATAAATTTGAAATTCTCCTTTGAGCACTGAAGCATCATTTAAGGCATGATAGTATAGGAATGGAGGAATATTAACAAACTCATGTGAACCGAACAGAATAGGAGTAAAATTGTGGTTGGAAAGCTGCTTTAAAAATCCCAAGTGTAACTTCAGGAGGATAAAAACTACAAATGAAAAAGTTGGAAACATCAAAGGAATTTTAAACTATCTTTGAAGTATAATAGTTTTTGAAAAAAATAGCTTCTAGCATCCCTTTACACAATACAAAATATATAGCATAATAAAATATAGTAATAGAATAAAATTATTTCCAAATAGGCAATAGAGTGCCATTTGTTAAAGCCTTATCTATTTCTTTCTTAATTTGATTAAAGAAAACATTCAGAATTTACCCAAAGTAAAATATAAAAATCACTTGTTATAATGACGTGTTTCACAGATGTGTTGAGTTTTATAATCTTCTTCTAATAGTATACATCTTTCAATTTGTAGCTATAGCATTTTCAGATTTCATGGAAAAATTGAAAGATTGTAAGTTAGCTGCATAAATATATATTACAGCCAACTTTAGCCCAAATTCCTTGTATTTCAAATTAGGGATGGAGTATTGACCCATTCAAAAATATTAACTCAGAATTGCTCCTATCTAAAGGAAATACAAGGACAAAGAGTAGAGTAGAGACTGAAGGAAAGGCCATCCAGAGACTGCCCCACCTCTTGATCCATCCCATATGCAGACATCAAACCCAGACATTATTGCTGATGCCAAGAGTGCTTGCTGACAGGAGCCTGATATAGCTGTCTCCTGAGAGGCTCTGCAGAGCCTGACAAATACAGAGGTGGATGCTTGTAGCTAACCATCAGACTGACCACAGGGACACCAGTGGAGGAATTAGAGGAAGGCCTGAGGAGCTCAAGGGGTTTGCAAACCCATAGGAAGAAGAACAATCTCAACCACTCAGACGCCCCCCAGAGCTCCCAAGGACTAAACCATCAACCAAAGAGTACACATGGAGGGACCCATGGCTCCAGCTGCATATGTAGCAGAGGATGGCCTTATCTGGCATCAATAGGAAGGGAGACCCTTGGTTCTGTAAAGCCTTAATGTTTCAGAGTACGGAAATGCTAGGACAATGAGGCAGAAGGGGGTGAGTTAGTGGGGAAGCACCCTCACAGAAGCAAGGGTAAGGGAGGATGGGATGGGGGATTTGTGGAGGGGAAACCGGGAAGGGGAAGACATTTGAAATGTAAATAAATAAAATAACCAATAAAAAAAGAAAATCAAGTTAAAAAAATATGTTTATAAATATTCACTGTTTAGGTGCTCAGAGAAGGAGGACAAACATGGCTCCCTATGAGAAAGGTTCTGATATCAAGCATATTAATTTATACTGATACATATAGTTTTTGTTTTGTAAATTTAAACTTAAAACCCACTTTGCATCTTAGAAAATCCATTCTCTAGTGTGAGTTGATACCACTGTGTGATGTTAACTTAGTGTTTCTATAAAATATCTATAACTTAGTTTCATTACCAAAGATCTCCAATCATTTCTCAGATCTGTTAGACAATAACAGTTAGGGTTGAGGAGAGTTACCCACCTGATTTCAAGCTAAATTGATTTATACAAAACTTGTCTTATGAGACTTGAGTTGAATTTCCCCTTTCATTACTCTCTGTAGGCTGACATTCTACACACATTCTGAGGTTAGTGTAGTCAAATATCTGTGCCCTCCTCAGCCTGGTCAGGTCCATAATGACCATCTAGGCTTCTCCCCTCTTGCTCCCTCTTTCCCTAGCACTGAGCAGATAGCAGGGAGGAAAGAGCTTTGAAATCCAACCCAATCCTCACATTATAGTCTGTAATAAAATAACTACCTATTTGTGATTTCCATCAACTACAGGAGAATAGACATACTATACTTTAAACTGTTTTTCTTCCTTCACTTTGTCATATTTTATAACAAAATTATGAATATACTTTACTCTTTATAAATAAATAAAATTTGATGTAATAGTTTTTGATGTTCAGTTATTTGTACCATTTCACCCTAAGTCTATATTTTGATTGTTTTTATTTCTATATCAATTATTAACAGTTCTCAAATTCACATATATGTGTGTATGTGTGTGAATACATTTAGTTGAATGAATCTTAGATTTGTAATGTCCTCACTGTAAGGCAAAAGATGAAAGGATTGATATTGAATCAGGGGCTCTATGTATCAGTAACTAAGAAAATTTAGAAATTTTTTTCATTTCTGTATCAAAACTCAATCTTTTTTTTTATAATAAACAAAATTATGCTATTCCTACTGACAAGCACACCAATGGGCTCAATAAAATTTATAATAAATAAATATATGGTAAATAAAACCTTAAGAGGTAATGATAGTGCAATAGAAGCAACAAACACAGATGGGAATAGAAATGAAAGGAGTGCTTCTGTAGCAATTCTGATCAGCAGTGAACCTGTTGAAAAGACTGGAGAGCAGAATAACATAGATATGAGGCTGCATTGTGTATATATATATCTTGTTCTACTTGGAAGCAGCAGCCACAACTAGGTGTTTGGGGATAACAGAGTCTATAAGAATAGAAGAGCAAGGAAGAACACCAGTGATAAAAACTAATTCTAGCCTTATTCAGCTTATAGGCAAGGTAGTCATGTTCTGACATTTCTGTAAGACCAAATCACACAGAAAAATCCGTGCTCCTCTGGTTCTTATACTTTTTCTGGTGTTTTATAGATGTATTCATTGAGATGATCTCTACAACTCTGTGTTTTAATAGGTTGTGGTTTTATATAATGGTTTTTGTTCCTTGCAAAGAGAAGTTTCATTGATGCAGGGTGGGGACTACACTTAAGTGTGTGTTTAGTACAAAATATTTAGAATGCAGTTAAGTTATATGTGGAAGTATCTTTGGGGTATATTCTTTAGTTGGTGGATCAGTCTCCAGAAGTATGGGGGGGTCAGGCCAGTTGCCAGTGTTGCTACCTCCCTGGGGCTGCACACTCCCTCAGCTCCTTCAGTCCCTTCTCCAAGCCCTCCATCTGGGACCTCGTACTCAGTACTACTGTTCCTGCGAAGTGATTCTTGGGCATTTCAAACTTTTAGGCTAATAACCACTTAACAGTGAGTACATACCATGTTCATTCTTTTGTGACTGTGTTACCTGGCTCAGAATGATGTTTTCAAGATCCATCCATTTGTCTATGAATTTCATGAAGTCATTGTTTTTAATAGCTGAGTAGTATTCCATTGTGTAAATGTACCACGTTTTCTGTATCCATTCCTCTGTGGAGGGACATCTGGGGTGTTTCTAGCTTCTGGCTATCATAAATATGGCTGCTATGCACATAGTGGAACAGGTGTTTTATTACATGTTGGAGCATCTTCTGGGTATATGCCCAGGAGTGGAATAGCTGGGTCCTCAGGCAGTATTATGTCCAACTTTCTGAGGGTCCACCAAACTGATTTCCAGAGAGGTAGGATAATTTGGTAATTCTCTGGAGTATAACTTCTTGAGTTCTTTGCATAGTTTGGATATTAGCCCTCTATCAGATGTAGGTAAAGATTGTAAGATGTAGGTAAGGATTGGTAAAGTTCTTTTCCCAATCTGTAATTGCCATTTTGTCCTATTGACAATGTCCCTTTCCTTACTGAAGCTTTTCATTTTATGAGGTCCCATTTGTCAATTGTCCATCTTAGAACCTGAACCATATTCTGCTTTGTTCAGGAATTTCCCCATGTCTATGTGATTGAGGCTCTTTCTCACTTTCTCTTCTATTAGATTCAGTGTATGTGGTTTTATATGGAGGTCTTTGATCTTCTACATGCTCCACTATGTTTATAGAAGTCTTATGTATAATAGCCTGAAGCTGGAAACATTCCAGATGTCCCTCAACAGAAGAATGGCTATAGAAAACATGGTATATTTACATAATGGAGTACTACTATCTGGCTATTAAAAACAATGTCTTCATGAAGTTCAGAGGCAAATGGATGGAACTAGAAAATATCCTGAGTGAGGAAACCCAGACACAAAAGAACACATATGGTATGTACTCACTGATAAGTGGATATTAGCCTCTCCAAAATCACAGAGTACTCAGGATACAACCCACAAAACATATGGAGCTCAAGAAGAAGAAAAACAAAAGTGTGGATGATTCAATCCTACATAGAATGGGGAACAAAATAATAACAAGAGGTAGAGGGAGGAAGGGACTTGGGAAGGAGAGAGGAAGCAGAGGGAAAAAAAATGGGGAGAAAGATCAGGCATGGGAAGGCACAGAAGTATAGAGTATCAGGAAATTGAATAGAAATATATAGCAGTGGGGGATGGGGAATTTGGGGTAGCCACTAGAAAGTCCCAGACTCCAGGGAAGAAGGAGGAACCCAGGACCCAACAGGTATGACTTTAGCCAAAATACTCAACAAAGCGGAGATAGAACCTATGGAGACCACCTCCAGTAGATAGGCACAGCCTCCAGTTGAGAGATGAAGTCACCTACCCATCTCAAAATTTTTAACCTAGAATTGTTCCTGTCCAAAGGAAAGACAGTGACAAAAATTGGAACAGAGACTGAAGGAAAGGTCATCCAGAGACCACTCCACCTTGGAATCAATCCCATCTACAGACACTATGGCTGATGCCAAGAAGAACTTGCTGACAGGAGCCTGGTATAACTGTTCCCTGAGAGGTTCTCAGACAGCACCTCACAGACAACCATTGTACTGAGCCCAGGGACCTCACTGGAAGAGTAAGGGAAGGTCTGAAGGAGGTTAAGGGGATTGCAATACCATAGGAAAAACCATACCAAGTAACTGGATCAGGCAGAGCTCCCAGAGACTAAACTACCAATCAAAGAGTATACATGGAGGGATCCATGACTTCAGATACATATGTTGCAGAGGATAGCCTTATCTGGCATCAGTGGAAGGGGAAGCCCTTGGTCCTGTAGAAACTTGATGCCCCAGTGTCGGGGAAAGCTAGAGCAGTGAGGCAGGAGTGGGTGAGTAGAGGAACACCCTCATAGAGGCAAAGGGGAGTAGAGAAAGGGGGATAGAATAGGGGGAGTTGTGGAGGGTAAACAGGGAAGGGGAATGTAATTTGAAATGTAAACACATAAAATGATTTTTTAAAAAAAGAATGCTTCAGAGACTTGAAGTTCTTGTCATACAGATCTTTCACTTGCTTGGTTAGAGTTACACCAAGGTATTTTATATTATTTGTGACTGTTGTAAAGGGTGTCATTTCCAATTGAAGAAGATCTCAGAAGATGGAAGATCTCTCATGATCATGAATTGGCAGGATTAATAAAGAAAAATAGCCATCTTGCAGAAAGCAATCTACAGATTCAATGCAATCCCTATCAAAATTCCAACTCAATTCGTCATATTTAGAAATAGCAAATTGCAAATTTATTTGGAATAACAAAAAACCCAGGATATTGAAAACTATTCTCAATAACAAAAGAATTTCTGGGAGAATCACCATCCCTGACCTCAACCTGAATTATAGAGGAATAGTGGGGAAAAAAATTGTATGGTGTTGGTACAGAGACAGACAGGTAGATCAATGGAATAGAATTGAACCCAGAAATGAACCCACACACCTATCATCACTTGATATTTGACAAAGGAGCTAAAACCATCAAGTGGAAAAAAGACAGCATTTTTAACAAATGGTGCTGGTTCAACTGGATATCAGCATGAAGAAGAATGTAAATAGACCCATTCTTATCTCATGCATAAAGCCCAAGTCCAAGTGGATCAAGGACCTACACATAAACAAGATACACTGAAAGTTATATAGGAGAAAGTGGGGAAGAGCCTCGAATGCATGGGCACAAGGGAAAAGTTTCTGAACAGAGCACCAATGGCTTATGCTCTAAGATCAAGAATTGACAAATGGGACCGCATAAAATTGCAAAGCTACTGTAAGGCAAAGGACACTGTCAATAGGAAAAAACAGCAACCAACAGATTGGGAAAAGATCTTTACCAATCCTACATCCTATAAAGGGCTAATATCCAATATATACAAAGAACTCAAGAAATTAGACTTGAAAGATCCAAATAACCCTATCAAAAAAAGGGGAACAGAGCTAAACAGAATTCTCAACTGAGGAAACTCGTAGGGCTGAGAAGCACCTAAAGAAATGTTCAATATCCTTAGTCATCAGGGAAATGCAAATCAAAACAGCCCTGAGATTCCACCTCATACCAGTCAGAATGTCTAAGATCAAAACTTCAGGTGACAGCAGATGTTGGCAAGGATGTGGAGAAAGAGGAACACTTCTCCAGTGTTAGTGGGATTGCAAGCTGGTACAACCATTCTGGAAATCAGTCTCCTCAGAAAATTGGACATAGTATTACCTGAGGACACAGCTATACCACTCCTGGGCATATAGCTAAAAGATTCTCCAACATATAATAAGGACACACGCTCCACTATGTTCATAGCAGCCTTATTTATAATAGCCAGAAGCTGGAAAGAACCCAGATGGTCTTCAACAGAGGAAGGGATAAAGAAAATGTGGTCCATTTACACAATGGAGTACTACTCAGCTATTAAAAACAATGACTGCAAGAAATTCTTAGGCAAATGGATGGGACTAGAAAATATCATCCTGAGTGAGGTAACTCAGTCACAAAAGAACAAACACAGTATGTGCACACTGATAAGTGAATATTAGCCCAAAAGTTCGGTATACCCAAGATATAATTCACAGACCACATGAAGCTTAAGAAGAAGAAAGACTAAAGTGAGGGTGCTTCTGTCCTTAGAAAGGGGAACAAAATATTCATGGGAGCAAATACAGAGACAATGTGTAAAGCAGAGACTGAAGGAATGGCCATCCAAAGACTGCCCCACCTGGGGATCTATACTGTATACAGTCACCAAACCCAGACACTATTGTCGATGCCAAGAAGTGCTTGCTGACAGGAATTTGATATAGCTGTCTCCTGAGAGGCTCTGCCAGAACCTGACAAATACAGAGGAGGAAGCTTGCAGCCAACCACTGGACTGAGCACGGGGTCCCCAATGGAGGAGTTAGAGAAGGGACTGAAAGAGCTAAAGGGGTTTGCAACAACATAGGAAGAACAACAATATCAACCAACCAGACCCCCCAGAGTTCCCAGAGACTAAGCCACCAACCAAGGAGTACACATGGAGAAACCCATGGCTCCAGCTTCATATGTAGCAGAGGATGGCCTTGTCAGGCATCAATGAGAGAAGAGGAGCTTGGTCCTCTGAAGGCTCAATGGATGCCACAGTATGGGGGAATTGGAGGGTGTGGAGGCAGGAGTGGATGGGTCGGTGGGAGAACACTCTCACAGAAGCAGGGGGAGGTGAAATGGGATAGGGGGTTTCTGATGGGGGGAAAACTGGGAAAGGGGATAACATTTGAAATATAAATAAAGAAAATATCCAATAAAAAAGAATGCAGTTAAGTGTTTTCCTATTTTAGTAATGTGACAATTGCAGGTTTTCCTTTAATATCCATGATTTTACTAGCTCTTAGTATTTTGCTAAGTTTCCAGTACATGAATTCTCTCTTCTTGAGGCAGTCTTTAAGTTCAATCAGGTTTGTTGGTTAGCCCTATGATAGGCATGCTACCACTGCATATTTAGTTATCATTTAATGCTAGTTCTTTTGGTTTATAGCTGTCATAGCTGTGTAGAAGTCCTGGTTCTCATCTGCACTTGGGAGTGGATCCTGTGCTACAGCCCGTTCTACCCCAATCACACCCAGAGACAGCTTGACCTCCAGGATTTCTGACACACCCAGGCTCACTTGTGAGTCCACCACTACAGCCCCAACCAGTTCCTATATGGGAACCTGCCGTGGCCCAAAGAACTCTGGAACCTGCCCCCAGCCAGGAACATGATCCTTCTGGTTGGAACCTGCTTCTGGGTGCAAACCCTGAGCTACAAGGCCTCTCCACCCCAATCACACCCAGAGACAGCTTGAACTCCAGAAGTTCTGAGACATACAGGCACACAGGCTCACAAGAGGGACAGGCTCCAGTCAGAAACAGCAAGGACAGCTAACACAAGAGATAACCAGATGGTGAGAGGCAAGCACAAGAACATAAGCAACAGAAACTTGGCAACATCTGAACCCAGTTCTCTCACCACAGCAAGCCCAGATGCCAGGGAAGCAATAAGTTCCCAGGACTGAGCTGGGATAACACTAGCCAAAATACCCAGTAAAGGGGAGACAGGACCTGTAGAGACCATATCTAGTGGATAGACATGGCCCCCAGTTGAGGGATGGGGCCACTCTCCTGTCTTAAAAATTTTAACCCAGAATTGTTTCTATCTAAAGAAAATGCAAGGACAAAGAGTGGAGCAGAGACTGAAGGAAAGGTCATGCAATGACTGCCCCACCTTGGGATCCATTTCATCTGCAGACAGCAGATACTATTGCTGATGCCATGAAGTACTCACAGACAGGAGACTAGTATGGCTGTACTCTGAGAGGTTCCACTAGCATCTGACTAACACAGATGCAGATACTCACAGCTAACCGTCAGACTGAGTCTGAGGACACCAAGGGAAGAGTTAGAGGAGGGATTGAAGGAGCTGAAGGGAATTTCAACCCCATAGGAAGAAGAACAATATCAACTAAACAGACCCCCCCAGAGCTCCTAGCGACTAAACCACCAACCAAAGAGTACACATGGATGGACCCATGCATGGCTCCAGCTGGATTTGTAGCAGAAGATTGCCTTATTTGACATCAATGGGAGGCAAGCTCCTTGGTCCTGTGGAGACTCGATGCCCCAGCATAGGGGGTACTAGGGTGGTGAGACTAGAATGGATGAGTAGGTGGGGGCGCACCTTCATAGAAGCAGTGGGAAGGGGATAAGATGGAGGGTTTGTGGAGGGGAAACCAGGAAGGGGGGGACAACATTTAAAATGTAAATAAACAAAATAAACAATTAAAAAAAAAGAAAAAAAGAAAGAAAAGAAAACCTGCAAGGTGCCTTCTTGCATCAGGAATGCTAGTTCTCAAGTTGGAGGATTGCAGGTCAGTTCCAGCTGATGAGCCTCTAGACTTTATGTCTGAAGTACATGGTGTCTTCAGCTATAGCAATTTACCTTCTACTTCTAGGAGTCAACCAAGGTCATTAGCAACAACCAATAATGTTTTGAGAATCTCTTGTACAACACTTCAAAAGAAGGATTTTCTTTTCTTTCTTTCTTTCTTTCTTTTTTCCCTTTCTTTTATTAATCACTCCATTCCCTTACATCTCAAATGATATTGCAATTACTGGTTACACTCCACCAAACCCATCCCACATACACCCTCCCCTATCCCCTGTGCCTATATGAGGGTGCTCCTCCACTCACTCACGCCCTCCCTCCCTACTGCTCCTGTATTCCCCTATGCTGGGACATAACACCTCCCTAGGATCAAGGGCTTCCCCTCCCACTGCTGTCAGGCAAGGACATCCTCTGTTACATATGGATCTGGAGACATGGGTCTCTCCATGTGTACTCCATGTTGATGGTTTAGTCCCTGAGAGCTCCAGGGGGTCGGGTGGGTTGATATTGTTCTTCTTTCTATGGGGTTGCAAACCCCTTTAGCTCTTCGGTCCTTCCTCTAATTCCTTCATTGGGGACCCTGTGCTCAGTCTGATGGTTGGCTGCAAGCATCTACATCTGTATTGGTCAGGCTCTAGAAGAGCCTCTGAGGAGACAGCTATATCAGTCTTTTGTCAGCAAGCAAGCACTTCCTGGTATCAGCAACAGTGTCTGGATTTGGTGTCTGTATATGAGATGGATCCCCAGGTGGGGCAGCCTCTGGATCATATTAGATATTTTTATACACAACTTATATGTATTAGATATGTATGGTCAGTTAATAATCTGATCCCTTATAATATTTTCGCAATACTGACTGTTAATTTACCTTCTTCTCCTATTTCTGTATTCATCTCTGCACTCCCTAATTAAATCTCATGGCCAATTTATCCCATACTAACATGGATGCAGGTGGGGGTGTGCAGGAATGGAGAAGAACAAAGGAGGAGTTGTAGGATAGTGAGAAGATCCCAGGAGGACTCAACTTTATACAAAGGTTAACAGGCAACTATTGCATGCCAAGGGAGGAAGAAATGGTCTTCCTTAGGGAGTAGGACACAGGTTGATTATGCTATACCAAATGATCATTCTTGGATTTTATATCCATATAAAATTATCCAGTCTTGGAAGTTTGGATTTATGTATTTAGGAATATATTAATACACATGTAGCAACAATTAATGAAAAAAGAAGGCATGAATTTGAAAAAGTGTAAGAAGGGGAATATGGGGGCTCTTGGAGGAAGAAAAAGAAAGGGACAAATAATTCTATAATTATAATCTTAAAAGTAAAAATAAATAATTTAAGAAAAGTAATGCTGGCAAGAAGTTCGTCTTATAACATAAAATTTTTTTTTCAGAATAGAAACTATTTATCTATGAAATGCTTCAAAAGCAATTTTCATGCATTCTCCTCTGCTTTGTTCTTGAACACTTTGCTACACAGACATAGTTGCTGTTTGTTTATTAGTCATTGATGGCACTCTGCAGGATACTTAGGTAGACAAGGCATCAATGGCCTTACTCCACTGTGGATCCTGCTTATTACAGTAATGACTTGCCAGACAGTTTGCGTGCGCATACACACACACACACACACACACACACACACATTCTAGATTTCAGTGATGTGTTACACTGTGTTCTTATACTCAAATGAACATTTGAACATTCATGTTTTTATGCTTTCTTGGGCTTACTTTGCCATAACTGTCTTTCAATTCAGTACTAAATTTTTTCTGGTTTGATAACTTAAGTGTTAAGGCAATGGGTCATAGCTTTTTTTCCTGTTATGATAAAAATACTCTGGCAATAGTAACTTAGATTAGAAAGGACTTATACTTCATAGATACAAATAAAAAGTCTTACATGGCAGGGATATCACAGTGCCAGGAGTTCTAAGTGGCTGGTCATAGTATATCTAAAGTTCAAAGATGAGAAAACAAGGCATTCATATACCTTAGTGCTCACGTTGAATTTTCCACTTTCAAACAGCTCAACATCACCTGTCTAGGGAATAGTGCCACCCACAGCTGGTTGGTCTTCTCCACTTAATTATCAAAGAAAACAAGATATTCCTAGAGGCCCATCTCCCAGATGATGCTAAATTATGCCAAATTGAACATTATGGAATCAATTTCAAAGCATATTAAAAAGCTTTTTCTAGGCATGCTCATTGTAACCATTCCATAAGCAAATTCTTGGTCCAACAGTCAGTTGGCCATTGTATACTAAATTCACTTTTCTAAGAACTCTTTACCATTAATGCTTTTTAAAACCTATATATGAGTTCTTTGTTTAGATTATTTTCCTAATTGTTCTAAGGATCATAAAGAAAATTTACCAAAACAGAACCCCAATATTAGAGCCTTTTAATGTTGGAGTTGTTAAGAAAAGTATAACTTTGCTTTTTAAAAATTATCACCTTAAATGTTGAAGCTCTACTGAGTTTTCATTTGATTTCATAAATTTTGGCTTCATTCAATGCAAAGGTGTTGTGCTGGTTAGCTTTTAGGTTTTGTGGTTGTTATGTTTTTGTTATTGTTGCTGTTGTTGTTTCAACTGACACAGGCTATAGTTATCTGAGAAGAGATAAACTCAGTTGAGAAAATGCTTCCATTAGGATGATCTATAGAGATGGGTGTGGGAGCATTTTGCTAATTAATGATTTATTTAGGAGATCCCAGTGCAGTGTAGCAGTGTTACCTCTAGACAGGAGACCCTGCAACATATAAAGGTACCTGAAGTAAAGACTGAAGGACAAGCCAATAAGCAGTATTCCTCCATGACCTCTGATTTAGATATTGCCTCTAGATTCCAGCCCTCAATGATTTCCTGCCTTGGCTTCTTTCAATGATGTACTCACATTAGGACATGCAAGCCAAATAAACCTTTTCCTACTCAACTTGTTTTTAGTCTGAATTTTATCACCACACTTGCAAACAAAAGACAGGTATAAACCATAAAACCTTGTAGAACACTGTAAAGATAATATTAATGAGAAATATCCACAACATAGTCAATATCACATTTGTCTTTTGATATTTATAGATGTGATTATTTTTTTCAAAAAATGATTCATTTTCAACTGTAAAAATAGTATGAAAAGGTTTTCCATGCTATTCTCCAGCTTCTCCACAATTTATAGTATGCCCTATACCCTATTGCTATTATTTAAGAAATACCTATGTCTAGAAACATCACAAAGAAATATTCAGTTAGTTATAGTTTTTGAGGCTGAATCTGTTTGGCTTTTGGTGAAGGTTCCTTTGACTATATAACAACATGATTTAGGAGCAGAAAAAGAACTGACTAAGTGTAAAAGGGAAAGATTAAAGAATAACAAAGGCAGCCATAAAGCTAGGCATTAGGTTTAGTCTTTTAAATCAGTGAGCACCATAAGGTGTCTGCTCCAGTGACTTGAATATCTTCTTTTTCTAGGACCCAACTCTTAGAAGTTCTATGACCTCTGAATACTGACCCTCCCTTGACCAAGACATTAACATCTGGAGCACTGAGGGACAAACCACATCCAGAGCATAGCTTTATCACAAAAGGTGTTTACAAATCAGGAAAAAACTAATTAGAATAGCAAGTGTAGTAATAGCAAATGTGTTTTCTGAGTTATATATCTCAAATTGAATCATACTATTTATTTTAATGTTTTGATTTTAAAAATGAGAGACCTGGTTGTATTTCTAGAGTTAAGTTCTCCATAGTTATTCCTTCTTGCTATACTATTCATTGTTTGGATTGTTTATTTTCATTTTATTGTTTTAAACAAATAATACAGTCATCACCCAGGAATATCAAGTGTTTGTTTTGTATGTGATTTGATTTACTACATAACTTAACATATCAAGGGGATTAAGTGTGCCTTATTTTCCCTTCCTCCCATATAGTATAACTTAAAGTCTCTTTAAAAATAGTAAACAATTATCCACCTAGCATCAAAAGGTTGAGATGGATAATAAAGCAATATAATTTAAAAATTGATTTTAGTGCCACTCAGCTGAGCATAAAAGAAACTATATGACCTGCTAAAGAGAGATTGTGAGCCCACAGCACACAGTCCATCAATACCACAGCAAGATAGGCACAAAAATACCTTTCTGCTAATAACATAGTTTGCTGTTTGCTATGTAATCCTAGCTAGACTTTTCCTTGACCTTGAAAACAATCAAAGCATAATCAATGATCATCTAATAACTGTGGCTCAGGTACTATTTGGGTGTACTTCCTGCTGGACCACAAATGATGTTTACCTTTTCCAAAGAAACTATACTGTGAAGTTATCAGAAAGCAAGATTTGTCACCCTGAAAATGCCTCAAACTATAAATACTAAACTGGCCAACAATGGATATTTAAGAGTCCACTAAATTAAAAAATATATAATCTAACTATAAACTCAGCCCATTATTGATTATATAACCAATAATAGAGTTTAGATTTTTAAAAATGTCTCATGATTAACCAGAAGAAGTATATAAGACTATATCCAAAAAGCTGCGTATAATTTCCTGAAAGGTTATCCTGAAGGGAAAATAACAACTTTTGTGATTCTGAAGGACAGAATCACTTGAATCAGTATGCAAAGTGCTGAGCTCAATATTGAGCAGAATATTTGTGTGCATATTGATGACTAAGATATGCATAGAATCATGGAATCAGACACCCAGAAAAAAAATCTACAAAGCTTATCTGATCCAACTATTTGTCTTCAGGTTGAGAGATTATAAAGCCCATAAAAAATGGAGAAGATATTTAACAGTATTTATTTATGAATTCAACAAATCCTTGTTGAAAATACCAATTATTCTTTAGGTACCCAAAATACAGAGGAAGATCCACATCATACTCCCAAAGAGTGGTGTATAAGATAAAGGAAGTGAGTGGGGGTTCAAGAATCAGCTCTTCCTGTACCCTACAGGGAAGACTCGTACAAGCCGTTGTTCTTTCTTTCTTTTTTTGGGGGGATGTGGGGGGGGGGTCCTAGACAGAATATTTCTGTGTAGCTATGGCTGTCCTGGAACTAGTTTTGTAAACCTGGCTGGCCTTGAATTTATAAAGATCAGCCTGCCACTGCTTCCTGAGTGCTGACATTAAAGCTGTGGGCACCACAACCAGCTCAGTAGTTGCTTCTTAATTTACACACACACACACACACACACACACACACACACACACACACATCCAGATATGCTATTAAAATACATTACAATTATAGAAACACATAGGATTGTAGAGGTGAGACAAACTTAAATTTTGAATTATGGGAAAGTGTAACAAGGCTGCTCAGGAACCATTGTGAAGTCATGTCTAGTGAGAAAACAACAGAAATAGCTAAAAATTCAAGAGACTTTTGGTGAAAGAAAAATCACTTGTGGAAGCAATCACTCTGAAATTGCAATAAGAAATAGAAAACCACCAAAATAAGAACAAATATTGATGCTCAGGAATGGTCCTTCGAGCACAAATGAGGTTATGTTGTAGTTATTCATTGGTCATGGAAACTAGAAAATGTTAGAGAACTAAGTAAACAGAACCAGACAAAGGTCTCAAACAGGTGGTGAAGAGTTTTCTTTGGTAAAATTTCATCAATGAATTTTCTAAATGGCACATTGGAAGAGTGGAGGCTTTTAAACAATGATGAATGAGAGTCATTGTTGTTGTTATTCTCAAATTGTATAAGGGCAGCAAGCTTAGCCTAGAACATGGGGAGGCAGGAAATGAGATGATATGTAGTGCTCAGAAGAAAAGGCACCCTTGAAAAGTTATCTTGAGAGTAGACTACCTGGGTGGTGAAAATTCAGAGTAATATCCTGTGAAGTACTTATAAAGGCCAGAGCATTATCAAACCTTTTCTTTGCCCTTTCCTTCTATAGAGCAACTAGGTAAGAAATATTTTTTGAAATATGCAACATTAAAACATAGTAAAAAAACAACCAACCAATCAACCAACAACACTGAAAACATTAGACTTCATTAGGGTCTACAAACTATAAAGCATTTTTCTCCATAAGTTGCATAGGTCTTTGAGTTTGATCATAGTCCTAGACACCTAGGTAAGTCAACTTTAGAAAGTCAAGCCATTTTAATAAAATCAGCATACTTACTATGGTATTGTCCTGCAAGTCTAAAAAAGCAGGCCAACTTGTATGGGTTGCAATTATATAGTATGAAGAATTAGGACTGCAAATTAGACTGGAGAGATTGCTCAGTGGTTAAGGGCAAACGCACTTTACAGGGCTTCTGAGTTCAATTCCCAAAACTCACCTGGTGGCTCAGAACTATCTTTAATAAGATAAAATGGGATTTGATGTTATTTTCTGGTGGTCATGTAGACAAAGCTCTAAAAGTAAATATTTAAAATAGAGCCAGGTATGAAGGTGCATACCTTTACTCAAGAAGCAGAGGCAGGGAGATCTCTGTGAGCTTGAGGCTACACTAGCCTACAAAGTGATCCAGGACAGTCAAGGCTGTTATACAGATAAACGCTGTCTCAAAAAAAGATGCACATAATATTTCTCTAAAATAAAATTCATGTGATTAAGCCTTGCCCTAGAATTAAACAACTGCTCTTCCTCCAACATAAAAATAGCTTTTTTTCCTTTTACATCTTTGCAATAGTGTTTATTTTTATTTTTGTGTTTGTTATTGTGGATACATGTTTAGATGCTCATGTAACTTTATGGATGTCAGTGGTGGATATTGCATCTCTCCTCAGTTGCTTCTTATTATTATTAATTATTATTTCAAGACAAATCTCTCATTGATCCTGAAACTCCTCATTTTGAACAAGAAGGATGATTAATGAGCACTAGGATAGGCCTATCTCCATGTAATTCCTCATTCCTCCAAAGCTGGGGTCAGTGGTATGTTCTGAAATAGTTGAATATTTTAAGCAGACTTTTCAAATCAAATTTAGGTCTTCATGCTGAAAGAACAAACACTGTACTAACGGGGGTATCTCCCCATGCCCCTTATGTTCTTAGTGTGGTGATTTATAATGGTTGTTTGTTAAATTATGCTAGCTTTGCATTATTGGAGAAAGCTCCAATTTTAATAACATATAAAATTAAAATATATGGTTCAATGGATAGCATAAAATTAGTGTTTTTGCATAAAATATTTTGGATTTGATTTTGAGAGTAATTCACCCATGAATTTTCTTTTTAACCATGCCATAAGCAGATGGGGTTTTCGTTGTTGGTTTTGTTTGCTTGTTGATTGTTTGTACACTCTCTCTCTCTCTCTCTCTCTCTCTCTGTATGTGTGTGTGTGTGTGTGTGTGTATGTGTGTGTAAGAGAGAGAAAAATAGAGAAAATGATTTTGAAAGTATTTTTAAAATTTTTTTCGATACAGGGTTTTTCTGTATAGCCCTGGCTGTCCTGGAACTCACTCTGTAGACCAGGCTGGCCTCGAATTCAGAAATCCACCTGCCTCTGTCTCTTGAGTGCTGGGATTAAAGGAATGCACCACCACAGCCTGGCTCTGAAAACAATATTTTAAAAGCAACCGCATGTTAAAATTATTGGGAGGTGTGGCCTCATTGAAGGAAGTGTGTCACTATTGGGATAGGCTTTGAGACCCTCCTCCTAACCATGTGGGTGTCAGTCTCTTCTCCTATCTGCCTTCAGAACAAGAGGTCGAACTTTCAGCTCTTCCTGTACTGTCATGCTTCCTGCTTTGATGATAATGGACTGAACCTATGAACCTGTAAGCCAGTCTCAATTAAATGTTTTCCTTTATATGAGTTGCCTTGGCCATGGTGTCTCTTCACAGTAATAGAAACCCTATGACACAACCACAGAGTGTTACTTGTATGTATGTTTTCAGGGTTGACAGTTTGACACTGGACAATTTGTCGGTGTGCTTCTGCCTTGGGAGGGCCATCTCTCTTGCTTCCAGCCTTACTTATTTTTTACATTATTGCTTATAGTTCTTTAGGGTAGAGGCCTCATGTCCACTTTGGAATGTTTATTGGTGTCATCTGTGTTCAGCTTATGCTTGGGTGGCCATTTTGTCAAAACTTTGCAGGTGTAGATTCTGATTCTACCAAAGACACAATCTCGTAGCAAAGTCCCTGATTCTACGGCTCTTACATTCTTTCTGATTCACTCTTCTGGAATGTTTCCTGAGCCTTGCTGTAGTGCTAGAGTGTTTTGTAGATATATCCATTGGGTCTGGGTTCCACAAGTCTGCATTTTGGTTGTCTATGGTTTTCTATAATGTTCTCTGTCAACTGAAATTTGTCATCATCATCATCATCATCATCATCATCATCATCATCATCATCATCATTATTAGTATTATTATTATACCTTGACCATAATTGATCCTGTCTGAAAGAACTGCAGGGATGGAAATGGAGAAAAGCCTGAGGAAAAGAAGGTCCAGCAACAGGCCCAAAGTGGGATTCAGCTCAAGAGGAGGCCCCAAAGCCTGACATTATTTCTGAGGCTATGGAGCACTCACAAAATGGGACCTAGCATGACTGCCTTCCAAAAGACCCAACAACCAGCTGAAAGAGTCAGTTGCAGATATTTGCACTCAACCAATGGACAGAAGCTGCTGACCCTGCGGTTGAATTAGAGAAAAACTGGAGGAAGCTGAGGAGGAGGGTGACCCTGAGGAGGACCAGCAGTCTCAATTAACCTGGATCCCCCGGATCTCTCAGAAGTTGTCTTAATAAGTGCAAAGACTACATTTGTCTGTGAGTCTCAGGGCAAATGTTTACACACTATTGTTAAGAATTATGCCAGTTTTTGTGGTAGTAGATTCTTCTCTGATAACCATAATTTCGCTAGCACTGAGTAATTAGCTAGGTTTCCAGTACCAAGCATAGTAACCTTGTTGTTGAGTAGTTTTAAGTCAAATTAGAGCTTCTGTCTCTCTCTCTCTCTCTCTCTCTCTCTCTCTCTCTCTCTCTCTCTCCCCTCTCCTCCTCTGTCTCTCCTCATGTTCTACTTCATTAACATTTCTAAATTTTGGTAAATTAGGACAATAACTACATTATTTTTTTTAATTTTGGATTATCCTTGTCCTGTAAAGAGATTCAGGTGGCAGAAATGTAGAAGATGAGGGAATCAGTAATAGAGAAGGAGAGAAATGAAAAACAAAGAGTAACTTGCTAAGCTGTGAGTGAGGATGCTCAGTTCTCTTAGGAAATGCTGTTTCCACTGAGTCACTTACTTCCATAAAAATTGAACAAAGGAGCTTTGAAGTTTATATACAAAATCACATAGTTATTGATTGAGAGCTTGTCGTAAATTGTACAGAGCATAAAAATCAATTGCATGGTAAGAGATGTTCAGTTTCACATATAGTGTTAAGGAAAGACTTCTCTGTAAATATATGTAGATGGTGTGAAGAGAACATTCTAAAAAGGCATTCTGGAAAGAGGAGGCCAGAGCAAAGATGCTGAGGAGGATTGGTATTTGCTACTTGTCAGATGGAGAAAGAAGGACAGAATGACTAGAGCTAAGTGATCAAGAAATACAGTAAGCAAATGGCATTGGAAAGAGAGCACAAACTCAGGTCATATACTAGTTCCTGGTCATGGTAATGTCTTAATAATATTGTGAATGTGATGGGAGGTGATTAAAGCATTCTTAGTGGACAATGATATAATGTGATATACAAATAAGGCTGAGACAGTTGTAAAGAGACAGGAAATGTGAAAATCAACTAGAAGTTTGTTGATTGCATAAAACTATTTAGTTTATATAAAAATAAATATTCATTAGACTATGGTACAAAAACTATAACATACATCTCTGCTTATGGAACAATAGGAGGAAGGATTTCAGGACCCAAAGGGGATAGTAACTCCACAGGAAGACCAAGAGCATCAACTGTCAACTAACCTGGACCATTGGGGCTCTCAGAGTATGAACGACCAAGCAAAGCACCTACACAGGCTGGACCTAGGCCTCCTGGCACATATGTAGCAGAAGTGCAGCTTGCTCTTTATGTGGGTCCTAAAAACCCTGGAGCAGGGGCTATCCACAAAGCTCTTGCCTGTCTGTGGGATATGTTCTTCTAGCTGGGCTGCCTTGCCTGGCCTCAGTAGCAAAGGAAGCACCTAGCCTTGCAGAGACTTGAAGTGCCAGGGTGCCCCACCTACTCATAAGAGAAGGGGACAGGGGATGGAGGAAGGATTGTGGGAGGGAATGACCAGGAGGGAAAGAGTGGAATGTAAAGTGAATGAATAAGTAAAAAAATAAAACTTAAAGTTCATGACATTCTCATAGGCAAAAATGATGCATTTTGATAATGAATTAGAGAGTAGATGTGTAAAGTGACACCAAGCACAGGTTTGAAAATATTTAATTAATTGGCTACATGAATTCTTATTGATTATACTCACTATTAGGCTAACTGCAATGCTATAGAACAATGCAATTATTATGTAGGAAATAAAGCAGAAATCAATAGCATAATTCAAAAATACACTATCATTTTAAGATGTGACTTAATATTTACCAAGTCAAGGCTGACATTTTTCAGAGTATCCTTTATAATATTCAGTCAGTTTTGTTTAAAATTTTAAATTTAATTTCTAAAAGTTATGGGAAATATTCTTAGTGTGTTTATAAGCATTAAGGAACATTTTGAACAACTTGGAAAACCTGAGGTGTTTCATAATTTTATTATTTTATATATTCATATATGTAAGTTATTTTTATTATATATATTTTATTATAAGATATATAAA
The DNA here is from genome assembly GCA_019843965.1 of Rhynchomys soricoides. NCBI lineage: Eukaryota > Metazoa > Chordata > Mammalia > Rodentia > Muridae > Rhynchomys > Rhynchomys soricoides. The sequence continues at coordinate 1,464,087 of JADRCH010000140.1, forward strand.
AATATAAAAATTATATATATTCTTATGTAAATGTTCTCATACTCTGAAAAATAGTGATTATATAAGTGTTGATTACTGGCCACTTTCCTTGCTGGTTTTAATGGTTTGTTATTGAAATCACTAAGGAGAAAAATCATTTTGCTTAAAATTATTAAAAATTTTACTAATTTTAAAAGTTACATTTTGTATTACTGTTGCTGTCCTTGGTACATGGTATTGAAAGCTGTATTTGATAAATTGTTAGAAATAACAGGCATTTCTAATTTTATTTGAAACAGTTTTGATATTTCACATAAACTTGTTTCTTTTTTTATTTGTAATTATTAAGTTTAGAACATTTTTTTGTAAGCTCAGCTAGCTATAGGCACTTAAAAAGTAGTTATTTTGTATTGTCAACATTATTTCAACATTTAAACTCTTGAATTTACTGAGAAAGCAATATTTTCTATGTGTTCCTTTTGTTCATTTTTCAATATTGAATACTTTGAAATATTCTTTATTCAATTGTAATGTATTAGATCAATATCTAAAAAAATCAAGATATTTTATGTGTTCTTTCAATCATTCTTTTATGATTCTTTGAAAATTTCACACTTATGCACACTGCACTTTGATTTTATTGACTCCATCATATCTGTCATCCAATAACCCATGATAATATATTATTATTTATGTTTATTATCATCACTTTGAGTACATTAAAATTGGCTTTGAATATGACTGTAGGATCATTCATTGCTTCATGGAAAATGTCCTAATCTCCAAAGTAAAGTGACTCTCTCTCCTTCAGCAGCTCTTCAGCTAGGATGAGGTGTCCATTCTTTTGGGAATTTTGATGGGATGTTATTCTTCAAGTCTTGTATAGGTAACCACAGTTTATGTGAGTTGGTGTAAGCATCGGCCACATCATGACCAAATACAGACTTTCACAGCTCTTATACTCATCCATCAAACAATTATTATCTTTCTAACTATTCTACGTCTTCCATGTGGGGAAGTGGATATATATGCCATCTATGGCTAAGCACTCATAGTCACTCTTTCAACACTTGACTAGTTATGAATCTTTATTCACCACTACCCACAGCAAAAAGAAACTTCTGTTGCCAAGGCTGAGAGCAGATATGGGACTACACATAATAAAGTAGTTGGCAACATGGAAATTTAATGGAAAAAAATACCAGTAGGTTTTCCCCTAGACCTGTGATATCCCTGAGTTTGAGGCTTTGAGCAGGATACAGTAACAGACATGAAATCTCCATCCTGTGCATCATGTCTCAAATACAACAATGTGGCTGATTTTTTCATAGTCATTATGACACCAATGGGCACAACTTATCAGTCAGATTAGTATTGTGACATTTAGGGTCAAGCACTGTCTAAGACTACTGATGCCCACATTCCTCCACCCACTGCAGTCTGTATAGCACCTTCTATCTAGCATAACCAAACATAAGTTAGTAAGGAACAATTTTTCTGGTTAATTGAGACTCATTTTTTGATATCCTACAACCAAATAGCTTCAGCAAGAGAGTTTAGTCATATACTTATGGTAGGCAAGAAGAGCAATAGCAATCACCTGTGTTGTTTTGCATGTTCCCTAAGCCCTTTCTGACCAACATAAACCCATAGTGAAGTAATGAGTTGCACAGATTGGCACATAGATTTCTAATAAATAACTGGTACTCTCTGGAGAAGTATTGTCTATCTATACAGGATACCTATGATCAATCTCCTTGGATGTTTCATTTTTAATTGGCTCACAAAGTAGAAGTCTGTAAGATTAACTAATACAAATTTTGTTTTGTTTAACTAATCACCCTCTCCATGTTTTCCCTTATCCCCTTGTTCCATGCCCATTTAAATCTTTAACACAGAGAATTCCCTTATTTAATTTTATGTTAATTGTGTTCTATTAACTCCTCTTGTAATGTTTACTTGGGTGCAAAGAGTACAGTTTGCCACATAGCTTTTTTAAACAACTTCTGTTTTGTTCGAGCCTTCCTAAGTACCCAAATGTTTCCATTTCTACTACCCTTCCATGTTTGAATGTTTATATCCCTGTTTTCTCTTTTTTACTTTCACTTTGTCTATATTTTACTGTCTCCCCTCCCATTTATCTCTCTGTAATGGGAGAGAGTTATTCTAGTTTCATTCATAATTTTTAAATTTTGCGTTTTTTTCCCCAGAGGAGTGATATTCTATTATTTTATATACAACTCATCTTCCTTAAGCATGCGCTATTAGATAGACATCTAGGTTCATTCCATTTCCTAATAATCATGACTACAACAACAATGAAAATAAAAGTATCTCCAGTAGGATACACAGTCCTCTGAGTACAGTTACAGGGATGGTATAGCTAGGTTATATAGTCATTCAATTTCTAGTATTTTATTTTTATTTTTTGAGAAACCTCCAGATTGATTACCATACTTGTTATACCATTTTACATTCCCACCAGTTATTTTTAAGGATGTTTCTTTCTATACATCCACATCAGCATTTGCACTTTTAGGACTTGGGTGAGATGGCTTCTTAAAGTACTTTCAGTGTATTTCCCAAATAGCGAAGGATGTTGAACACGTTTTAAGTATCATTTATTTTTATTTAATAAGAATATGTAATTACATATTCCTCACTTTTTCACATCTAATTCCTCCCATGTCTACCATTTCCCTTCAATATCAAGCCCTCTTACACACACACACACACACACACACACACACACACACACACTTTGTAAATTATTCCAGGTTAGATGCTGTCATATTTAGGATTTTCATTGCAGTGATAAAACAACAAGACCAACTTGAGAAGAAAAGGATTTATTTCATTCTATAGCTTGTTTAGTTAGGTCAGGGCAGGAACTCAAGACAGGGGTATATAGGTAGAAACTGATGTAGAAGCCATGGGGAAATAATGATTATTAGATTTCTTCCCTTGGGCTCTTAGCCTGCCTTTTTAGAGTACCAGGATAAGTAGCCCAAGTGTGAATCCACCCACAGTGTACTGAACCCTCCCACATTAATGATCAATTGAGAAAATGCACAATTGCCTTGCTCATGGGCCAAAATAGTGAAGATATTTTATCAGTTGAGGATTCATTTTCCCAAATAACTCTAGCTTATGTCAAGTGAAATAGCTCTCATGGATGCATGGCTTGGAAAGACTTTCTCCTGTTTTATAAGATGCCTCTTCACTGTATGAACCATTTTCTTGGAGGTATAGAAGCTTTTAATTTCATTAGGTCCCATTTGTCAGAAGTTGGTCTGACTTCTTGCAATGTGAGAGTTATTCAGAAAGTCCAAGCTGTGTCTAAAGTTGAAGTATAGTCCCTACTTTATCTTCAGGCAGTTTTAGAGTTTTAGGATTTATGCTGTGGTATTGGGGATGAGTTTTTTGCTGTGAGAGAAATACAGATTCAGTTTTATTTATTTATTTATTTATTTATTTATTTATTGTACTTGAAATCCATGTTTCTCAGCATTATATGTTACAGATGCTGTATGTTGTTTGTTAGGTATTTTTGTTTATGTAAATTAATATCTAGATCCATCATCCTAATATATTCTTCCATGTTTCTGTTTTCGTGCAAACAGAATCTTTATTTTAATGTGCTGGCTCCATGGTAATATTTGAAATTAGGTATGATGTTTCTTCCCACAATCTTCAGGATTGCTTTGGCTCTCATTTTGTTGTTGCCATGGTTTTTACTTTGTGTGTGTGTGTGTGTGTGTGTGTGTGTGTGTGCCTGTTTGTATATTTTGAATTGTTCTTTCAATGTTTGAGAAGAATGATCCTTTAACTGTGATTGAGATTGCATTAAATCTGTAGATTGTTTTTGCAGTCTACACAAAATGCCATCACAATATGTCTCTTCCCTCCTTCTTCTTGAAGGGATATTCAGTTTTGTCAAAGATCTTTTGTTTATCATGTGTTTTATCCAAAGTTCTATGTGATAGATAATCTTTATTAATTTATTTGTATTAAGCCATCCTTGATTTACCAACATCGTTATAATTAATGATCCTTTTGAGGTGATTTTGAATTTTATATGGTAGCATTTCACCAATACTTTTTATGTCTGTATTATTCATATATATATATATATATATATATATATATATATATATATATATATATGTATTATTTATTGTTTGTTGTGTCCATCTGGTTTGGATGTCAGAATAATACTGGTAAAATTTCCACACTATCCAAATATTTTCAAGTTGCTATTAGCATATTATATTTATCCTTGTAATCTAAGACTAGATTTTTATTTCTTAGTCAATTAAGCATAGGAGGTACCTCTCTGTTTCATAATTATTTCCACTAATATGCTATATTTTAAGTATTTTAAAAGGGTACTGGCAGTTCTTACTACTGAATAATCGATTATAAGAGATTTCAATTTTCTAATATTTTATCCAAAGCAAAATTTTCTGTGACAAACAACAATGTTAAAATATCAAACATGTTGTCTTAAAAATGTATACTAGTGAAAATTCCACTCACTAATTTATGTCAATATGTTTAAAAGCAAGCCTAATACACATTCTAAATTATATTTATCTCTTTGGTTTTGGACTTTCTTTGGAGGTTTCAGCTCTATTATTTTGTTTCCAAATGCAGTAGCCTATTAAATTGAAATGTGTGCTGAGTTATAATAAATAATACAATCAAGAATCGCTTGCCTTCTGAGGTTAGCAGCTTGCTGTCAGCACTACCCAAAATGACATTAGTGTCCCATCAGTGTGTAGCACTAACACATGGCATACCAAAGCCCAATTCACAGAGCTTCAGCCAAGTCGACCACCAAGTAACTGTCATTGCTACCAGCAGGGGGTTATTTATTCAATATTTTCCATCTGTCAGAATTCTATATGAATTATATACTTACTTAAGAGCATTGTTTTCAATGCTCCAAAGGCTGTGTAGAACTTTTATTTTCTCTCATAATTCCCTTTTTGTGACTTTTATAACTCACTTGAATGTTTCTTAATGTTGCTGCCTTGTCACTGAAATCATTTCTCAAATAAGTATTGTTAAAAGGTTAGGAAATCATATTTTCTTCAATAATTATAATTAGGTCTGAAAATGAAGCTACTGGGTTAGGGGTATAGTCATTGTTTTCCCATGAATTTAATTATTAGTCAAGTTTTCACCTCTGTAATAGTTTTTGGTTTTTTGCAAGTTGCCCCTCCCCTTCTGACCATCTAACAAGGCACTATCTGCTTTGGTTAAACAGTTGCTTTCTTTAAGAGAAGGAAAACATGCAAAATAGCAAACTGCTTACTAATTATTCCTTAGCTATTTTTCCCAGTGGGAGGTTAGCTAAAAATCAAAGGCAAAATACATAAACTTTAGGCTAAAATAACATTGCAAGAAAAGTTGAGGCATGACTACCCACTTAATTGTTCATGATGACCACAAAAAGACAACTCTTAAACAGTGTAATAAAAATAAACAATGAAAGCCGCTTATGTTGTAAGAAACAAAATAAAAGATTTTGCACATTTTCTAGAACAACTATTTATAAAACATAAATTATTTGAATATGTTTGTTCTGCACAATTCTGCATGTCTCTCTCTCTGTTCATTCTTAAAAGAGGACCATGTATTTATCCTCACATCCATGCAGTCTTCTTTGAGATCTAACCAAAACTGTCAGTTATCTTAACATGGTTTCACCATCTTGTTAGAAAATTTAGACTATTTTATTTGAAATGAAGCTAATTTTATATTCATATAGTTACAATCTTTGTGTACACAGCATAAAGCAATCAGACAATATTTACTGATAATCCCTGTCTTTTGCATATTTGGCACAATTTACAATTGAAAAGCTGATATAGTTGAAATTAATAAAGATATATATTTTGAATCTGATCATAAGTGCTTGCTATTAATTTCATGTTTAGACAGTTTCAAGAGAGGCAATTCAAGAGCAAAGTATCTACTTGTATGTTGTAATTTCTGGTGATTCTGAAACAAAGATTTTGGGCATTTGAAGCAAGAATAAGGGAATAAATTTCACAAATTACATTAGCATACTTATTACCAACCAAGTTTTGCCTTATTAATATAGTGAAGATAAATTGAAGGAGTCCTTTAAATGCATAGAGTGTTTGTAATCCTTGATAGAGGCAATAGTTTACTTTCAATTCTGAATTGCTTTAGCTCATCTCTCTCCATAAGCCACCAAAGGAACAAGATAGCTCTATAGTTAAGTTCTCTAATAAAACATGTAATTAAGGATCAGAAAGCATGCCCTGTTTGAGAATTATCAGATAAAAGAAAGCTTCACAGTCTCAATCATCATGTGTATAGCAGTTAGAGTTCTGGTATTTATCTAGAAAGATGGTACAGAGAAGGAAAACTTTTAATTGACAAATGCCAACAAGAGTAGGTATAGTACATGCGTGCAAGAAAACTTGGTATGTTTCATGAATTCTTTACTGATAAGTGTATTTCAGTCACAACTGAAGATAATGGACATGAAGATTGATAGCATGTGTATATTTTTACTTGAGGAGCTCAGAGTTTATAGAGATAACCTCAAGAATAAGTATCGCTATAAAAGGAAACATAGTTTTTCAAACTCAGAGGAGTGGGTTTTGATTCTGTCTAAAGGAAGATTATCAGAGAATTCTTCCTGGAAGAAATGTCACATGAATTTACCCTTGACATATCTGTTGGAGAAAGTCACATGAAGAACTAGAAGATTAGGATATGGCAAGTAGAACTTTCACAGCACAGATAAAATGGCAGAGATCATAAAGTTTTTCATAGTTGCCATAAAGTCTCACAGAGGATATGGCCATGGAGAAAGGACAAATTAGAGAAGTTTCAATGTAGAGAAGATGTTACAATATTCTAAGAGCAATAAAGAAACAAGAAAACAATCAAACAAGACCCCTGGTTTTCATCTTTTAGATAAACCATTTAGTAAGATCATGTCATGGCTTCTAGTTGGAGTCATCATGTGGCCAATAGACTGGGATAGAGGCAGTAAAGTCATAGACAGTACAGGGATAAGGCATATATATTCAAGAAACATTTCAAAATTAGTGTTATGGGGCATTGATTTGGATATGGAAAATGAGAGATTAAAAGAAGTCAAGAATTTTGCCAAGAGGTAAAATACATATCTAAAGTGGAGCAAAGATTTTCATTCTACTTAATAGATTTAAAGATGGACTACTCAACAAATTTCAAACCATCCTAGGAAGCCTTAAGAACAAGAAATAATGCCTATCATTGAAAGTTACATTGTATTGCTGGGAGAAGGTTTTCTGACAGTAGGCTTTTGGGAGCTTAACAAAATGATTTATTACAAGAAAAGTAAGTAATTGATTCTGGAAATCAAGAGTCTATTTTTGACTGTTATATATAGTTCAAGATGATATAAAACGTTGCTATAAAGCATAGTGATTTTGATAACCGTCGGAAAGTAATCTTCTAGCCTTTTTAGTTGTCCCTTTATCCTGGCATGGTTCACAGGTTTGTAGAAAATTACTGTATCTCGTGAGTTCACTGTTAAAAACACCCATACAAACATTTGAATAAGATATGAAATTTTTGAGAGAATCATCCCTCAGTCATAACACCTCATATTATACCTTGTAGAAATACAAGTTAATAAATGTAGATTCAATTAAATGACTGAAATAAAGTTCCATATCTGAATAATTTATAGAATAAAGTTTATAAAATATGTTCTAAAACCTTTCAGTGTAATATAATTGCGTTTGAAATTGTTGCTTAATTGTTCATGACTGGGGTAAGCAAAAGTATTTTTAACAAATTGATCTATAACATGAAGATAAGAGAATAAGTTAATATAAACAGTTTAGACACTAACAGACAAAAGTACTTATCAAGGAGACTGCCACTCTGCTCTTGTCCTTCTCATGGGTCTAAGAGATTAATGCTGCTAAATTATTTCATACTTCACAATAAGTGGCTTTCCCTACAGTTTAATCTCCAGCTCTTTTATTTTCTGTGATAATTTATAACTCGCTGATAGTCTTGTTAATTTTCTCCAGTATAAGTCTTTTGAAAATATTCTTTAAGAGGCAAACATATAAAGTGGATTTGCTACATAAAGGAAAATTAATACTTATTACATATCTAATTTTTGCCATGAATTGTGTCAGACATTATACATAAATTTAGTTAAAATTTCAAATAACATAAAGAATATGTAGTATACAAGAGGTTACTTAGCTCATAGCTCCATAAACAGAACAGAAACAGGACAAGATATCGATGATGCCTTCAGGATTCAAAAGTTATGGACTGTGCAGAACAATATAGCTTATCAAATGAGTATTTGAGGAACATTTTCAAAGTCCCTGTGTTAGGATCCAAAAGGATGCCCTAGTTTCATTTCTGTTTCTAATTTAATGTCCTAAAATAGAAGACTATACCTATTCAAAACTTCACTTTGAGCACTATTATCAGTGTTCCTTTGTATTATTGTACCTTTTGATTCCCTCACAGCTCTTTCATAGGTAGGTATCCATTGGTTTCAGAGCTTCTTTCTTTCTGGTCTGTCTCAATATCATGGTATTCTCCTGGGATTGGAGTTATGTTCTCCATATACTGCCTTTTTCATCAATCTCCATATTTAATAAGCCAAATTAAATTATTTAACTATGTAACAGGATCATTATCCCAGTTCCCTTTCCACATCCCATGAGTTACCTCAACCTTTATTCTATATATTACCTATTCTGAAATAGATATAACTTCATGAATATACTAATATTTTATTACATCTTATTCTTCTCCATCTGTAATAGTAGTTTTCATTTCTGCACTGTAGAGAATACTTGTATATCATTCATCCACCCCAAGTAAAAATTCCATTAAAACATAGCATGGCCCATTCAGAAGATAAAAGAGTATATTCAAGTCATGTAAAGTCTATGTAAAATGTAAGATGTTTATCACCAAGATCTTGGAAGAACAGATAGAAATAAGAATAAGGGGAAAGTATTTCCATGTTTTCAACATGGTTCTTTTAACAGATCATACATTCCACTTTACAGCCAATTTATTGAAGGAGCTCTGTGTTGCTTTCTACTTCCTCTATTTCTTAAGGTCATTTGATGGGTAATCTTTATGCTCTGATGACCTGGTTTTCAACACATAAGAGTACACTAATTTTAGGACAGTTTCAGGTTCATGTGCCTTTGTCACTTATTTTTTTTCTCTATTTGATTTCATCATAATTATTATCATGTTAATAAAATGTAGAAAACAAAACCTCATCAATATCTTCCTTTTTAAGGAATACCAGAACAAAAGCATCAAAAGTATCCTGGGTACCCATGAAGCTGTGAGTCTAATTGTTCATGATGACAATGCTTGCAGAGACAGAAAACTTTATGCAAGCTGACTTTGAAGATCAAGAACCCAGCGGATGTACTCTGCATATGTTAGAAGTGTCTGGAAGTTGGGAGGAATCCTCTTCAGTTCTAAAGTTTGTAAAAAAAATTCTAGCTAAGAATGATAAATTTATTCTAATTTAGCTTCTTCTTTAAACAGAATCCAAGCACATAAATGAAACTAGCCACACTTTTGAAGTGTTGAACATGATAACTATATGTGGGGATGGCAAAAAGCAGAAAGAGAGGTGAGAATTAGGCTGATTTTTCAAAGAACCACATAATGTTAGTCACATTTGCTCAGCCTCTGATTTGCTCAGGTAAAGAAAAATATTATTTAAAATGTTTTGCAGATAAACAACTAAACATATATCATGGAATTTTCATTAGCTAAACTATTCACTGTAAACTCAGTTCAGATTCTACACAAGTAGAAAGGTCCAAAAAAAATCTGTTCCTATGACTTATAATGAAATTGATTTTTGGAAAGGGGTTTATTTCATCATATACTTAGTATGTGCTTCTGGTTTATAATTTAAAATAACTTATTATTTATATAAATTTATCACTGTGTGTATTTATGATGGTGTCTACCTGTCTTCCTTTCCCTGAGGACTCCAACTTTTGGTGGGAAGCCAGGATCATCTTACTTCTTTCCCACAGAACCTGCCATATTTTGTTCCCAGCCCATCTCTATAACCTTGTGTCATTCATCAATCCTCAGAAATATTCTCATATGGAACTCCACAGACACACTTACATAGGGTCCAGACTCAACAACAGCAAACTGAGAACAGATTGCCCACTGAGAAAAGATAAAATGAGATATTTATGCCAGGAAACCCCTCAAATATCATAACAGAAACAAAATAAAGTGCTTCCTCCAGAATCCAGGAACCGCCGTGCAATAAGACCTGAGAGATGCACTTTATCTGAAGCACAGGACAAAGATTTCAAAATAGCCATTATGAGTATATTTGAGGACTATAAAGTATATTTGAATAAAGAACTTAATGAATGCCAGGGACCTTCCCAGCATCACAGGGTTGCTGAGAAAGGCAGCAATGTTGATGTTGGTGATTGCAGTGGCAAAGTTGTGATTGCTAAGGCAAAAGTAACTTACATTTGGTAATTTTTTTTCTTTCCTAACTCTTTGCTATTTTGAGGCCAGAAACTACTGACTTCTGGTGATTAACACTCACTGTTTAACAGCAGAGGAGACGATAAGGAAGTTAGCCTATTTTGGGATCTTTCTTCTTGTACTCATGAGTCAATCACAGATCAGCATCAGGGTCAGAGTTTGATTAACTCTGAGAGCCAGCAAAACAAAAAAAGAGGAAAAGAAAGTCTCTCTCTCTCTCTCTCTCTCTCTCTCTCTCTCTCTCTCACACACACACACACACACACACACAGAAAATCTGCACAGTGCACAGATGTATACATATTTATACACTCAAACACTCTGGTCAGGTCCAACCACCTGTCATATTAGCTCCACAAGTGTTTATGCATACTTACATACATACAAATATACTTATATACTTATGTATAAACAAACACACATACAGATATACATTTGGATGGATAAGTCAGATTCCCCCCCCCAAGCCACACACATATATTTGCTGCATTTATGAAGCAGAGCCCAGATGCTTATTCCTTTACTCTGGCCTTTTTATATTTTCTTAGATAAATGTTCTATTAAAATCACTTCATAGACAAACTGTTACCCAAGGGGAGTTACAGAAGGATGTTGAGAGTTAAGTTCAAAGCAATATTTCATTCTATAAGCTCATTATAAGTTCAAAGCAACAGTTTCATATGCACCTCTTTTTATCATAGTGCACACCTGTTGCTTCATCCTTGGATCTGACTTAGAATGAATGTTTTTCCTTGATTATAAATTTGTCCTAAGCCTATTTTTTCTAGTGTAATTATGAAAGGTCAAAGTGTTCCTCATTATGCAACCTTTATGAGGAGTGGTCACATGCTATTCTTGACTCTGACTTTATTAAATCCTTTTGGAAAAATAGCTAAAACCATCTGCCAAAGACTTTTTAAAATTATCGAATTGGGAATTCTATAATGTTATTTATTCATCTAAACAGCATTAATTCATGAAAGTTCATCTGCATGTTGATCTTCAGGAAATTTGCTCAGTAGGGTAAGCTGATGCCCAATAATCATTAAGCTGTGTAATAGTGATAGGAAAAAGACATATCTCCAGTTTGAACCAATCTTGGCATGAGGTCTCTTGGAATCTTGCCTTTCAGAGCTCACCTATCAGAGGCCATGCAAAAATGGTGCTCTATCTTCAGAAAAGGTACTCATTTTCCTTTAGCATTTCCTAGATGGCTCCCGACAAATGAAAACTGTAAAGACTCAAAAAGATGAATGAAATGAAGAGAACATCTGAAGACATAAAGTTAGAAAATAACAAAGAATTTGAATAACTGGAGAAATGCAAAATTGAAATAAAACTGGAAAAGGAAATTCAGGAGGTCAAGCAAAAACCTCAGAGGTAAGCCTCACCAATAGGTGTAAACTTGTGGTGAACTTTTTACCATGTGATTGTATATTCTGAAAGATACTTAAGTGCTAAAGATAAAGAGAAGACAGAGAATCGTTTTTCTTCAGACCTTTTTGGAGAAATTTTGAGAGGGTATGGATCCTCAGAGAACTTTTTAGATATAGAACTTGCAAATAAAGATTAAAATCTTCCCCCTTTTTTCTGTGACTCCACTTGCAGGCTGGGAGTTACATCTGAAAGGTTCCTGCAGACAAGGAGCAAAGACTACTTAATGTTTCTAACCCTCAGAATTAGGAAGAATTTTTTAGAACTTTCTAGAAGGTATCAGCAAGGATTCAGTATAGTCAGAGAGCTAGAGCATCTGGAGACCATCAGACTCTATGTCCAGCCATGCAGGCTCCTGTCAAATTGACCCACACCAAGGAACAAAGAAAGGAATGGGCTTTCTTACATGTCACAATGGGGAAGGAAGTGGTACCTGATGGTAAATCAAATTCAAACAGATAAATGGCAAGGACAGGAGTGACAGGGGATGTGTAGAAATGAACAGACTCAAGAGGGCTTGATGTCTTATAAAGTAATGAAACAATGTGTTGATGTGTTTCCATTATAGAGATGTAATGAAAATGGCCATTATGGAACAGAGGAGGGAAAGAAAACAGCCATTTGAGGCAGTTTTTTTTTTTTCATTTTATCAAAGCTATATTACTACTAATCTGAAATAGGTTTGTGTACATCATTAGACCATCTAGTAACTATGGTTACAAAAGCAGCAAAAATAATTATCATGACACAATAAAATATCTATAAAGAACAAAGGGAAGCAACTAAAAAATAAATGTGAGCTGGAGGATGAAACAAAATGTTAAAAAGAAAAATGCAAGGCTAACAACATCAGTGAACAGCCATGACAATGTGCTTTAGAGGGGAAAGCTGATAAACTTAAAAAGGAACATGGTTTAGGAAAGAAAATACAAGAGTTAGTAAAGTGACAGATACAATTTCAGGCCTTGAAGACTACATAGAATAAATGGATGTAATACTATAATCCATGCACAAAACTGCAGGAAATCTGGGGCACTATGAAAAGACCAGCCTTATATTTAATAGATATAGTGGAAGGAGCAGCATCCCAGGTCAGTCACAGAAAATAATTGTTACGGTTTGTATATATTCGATCCAGGGAGTGGCACTATTAGAAGGTGTGGCCCTGTTGGAGTAGATGTAGTCTTGTTGGAGTAGGTGTGTCACTGTGGGTGTGGGCTTCAATACCCTTGTTCTAGCTACCTAGAAGCTAGTCTTCCACTAGCAGTCTTCAGATGAACATGTAGAACTCCCAGCTCTGCCTGCACCATGCTTGCCTAGGTGCTGCCATACATCCACCTTGAGGATAATGCACTGAACCTCTGAGCCTGTAAGCCAGCCCCAATTAAATGTTGTCCTTATAAGAGTTACCTTGGTCATGGTGTCTGCTCACAGCTGTAAGACCCTAACTAAGACAATAATGTTGCTAAAATCATGAGAAAATTTCTAATATAAAGAAAAAGGTAGCCATCAAGATACAAAAAACATACAGAACACACAATAAACAGGACCAGAAAAGAAATTATACATAACATATAACAATCAAAACACTACCTATACAGAATAAACAAGTAGTATTTAAAAGTTCAGGGGATAAAGACAAAGTCAAAATAAATATATACCAGTTAGAATTGACTTTTATAAAAGAAGGAGTTTATTATTGTTATTATTATTATTATTATTATTAATTATTATTATCATTACCATCATCATTATTTCAGAATTTGATTGTTCTTTAGGCAGTAGGGGATAACAAATAGACCACCAGGGATAAAAAATCCTTGGGTGGGTTTTCTTAAGACAAAATCAGCCTCTACTACTTTCACGTAGAGAAAGAATACAAAGAAATATGTCAAGTAAGAGTCCTTCTGTATCAGCCTTCACAGATCAATATAGGATCTAGGCCATTGGAAACACACATTTTCAACCAAAACTAAAATAATTCTCACTGGGCATGGTGACCCACACTTCTAATCGAGGAGGCATAGTTCTATTAGTTCAAGGCCATCATAGTGAGCTGCAAAGCATCTAGAGATACAAAATGAAAACTTTCCATTAATAATAATAATAATAATAATAATAATAATAATAATAGTTCTTACTATTGAAAAACTTCCATATATATAATTGAAGCCTTAATTACAGTTTCAGTCTATTTTGGGGGAGGGGGATTCTGCTTTGGTTAAACAGAGAAAGAAAGAACATTTATGTCTGAAATTTCTCAAAATAAGAGACCAGGCACAACAGCACATGGGCAAAACAGTGTTATCATAGAGTAACTTTTGTTTGGGTTAGTATTTTGTTTTTTGTTTATTAGGCATAGCATAAACATTTCAAATTAGTTCCTAAAGTCTTCAAAGCTAAAGGCCTGAGAGCCTGCCCAGCTAAACTTTGTTAAGCCTTGCTAAGCAGCTGAAGGAAGCAAGATATACTCTGAGCACCCTCCAGCCCAGGCAAGTCCTTTGGGGTTCATTTTCTTTGCCAATGTTTTTAAAGTGTTCAGAGTAAACCACTTAAGTGGGTACTTACTGGAAATTCTACTAATATTGGCTTTTATCTAAAACTAAGAAAGAAATTAGTCTGTCTTAATTAGAGATTCCATTGCTATAAAGAGACACAATGACCAAGACATCTTATAAAGGACAACATTTATTTGGGGCTGGCTTACAGGTTTAGAGGTTCAGTTCATCATCATCAATGCAGGAGAATGGCAGCTTCAGGTATGGTATGGAGATACTGAGAGTTCTACATCTTGTTCCAAAAGCAAACCGAAGAAGACTGGCTTCCAGGCAGCTAGGATGAGAATCCATATCCCCAGAACAGCACATTAAAAGAGGAGCACAATACCCACACCACACGAACAAAACAACAAGAATCAAGAAACACTGTTTATTAATAATTATCAATATTAATGGCCTAAAATCTCCCAACAAAAGGATACAAATTAAGTTATAAAAAAGGATACATATTTCTGCTGCACCCCAAAACACACTTCCCCATGTAGGAGGATAGAAAACACCTCAGGGAATAGCTATTCCAAGAAATGGACCCAAGAAGCAAGTAAGTATATTGATTTTAATATCTGAAACAATAGACTTTAAACCAAAGCTAATCAGAAGAAATAAGGAAAGATAATACATACATATTAAAGAAAAAATTCCACCAAGAAGATACTCCAATTTTAAGCATTTACTTATCAATTGCAAAAAACCACTACTCTAGTTAAATCATGTATTAACCAACAAACAGTAATAGTGAATGACTTCAGTACCCACTCTGAACAATGGAGAGGTCATTCAGATAAGGGATAAACAGAGAAACATTGAAGTTAGATAATATCATAAATCAAATGGACCTAGCAGACATCTATAGAATATTTCATCCAAACACAAAAGAAAAATTTTTTATCAGTCTGTGAAACTTTCTTGGAAAGTTGACCACATATTAGGGCAGATGGCAAATCTCAGCCAACATAATAATATTGAAATAACTCCTTATATCCTATCTGACAACCATAAGAGTAAAACTGGTATCAGCTACAATAAAACCCCCCAAAGTATGCAAAGACATAGAAACTGAACTATTTAATGAAAAATTTATTAAGCAGGAAATCAAAACCATTTTAGAGTTGATGAAAATAAAAACACAGCATACCCAAAGCTATTGAACACAAAAAGGTAGATCTTAGTAACGTAATGACACACCTTAAAGCTATAGAACAAGAAGAAACTATACTCAAAAAAAAAAAAGTCAGAAAAGAATAATCTGAGGCCCAAAATAATATAATGGGAACAAACAAAAACAATAGAAATTTATGAAGAGGGTTTTCTTTGAGAAAACTGATAAACTTGCCAAGCCCTTAGCATACTGACTAAAATATATAGACAAAAATATTGAATTTAATTGAACAAAAATATGCAAGTTACATCACATGCTAAGAACTTTCAGAGAACCATGAGAACATAGATTAAAAATCTCTTCCACACAAATGGGAAACCTAAAAGAAATGAATTGACTTATTGATATACATGACATGCCAAAGTTAAATCAATGTCAAATGAACAATTGAAACAGACCCATATCTCCTAATGAAATCGAAACAGTAATTGAAAGCCTCCCATCCAAACAATGCCCGGGACCATATGGATTCAGCACAGAATTCTACCAGACTTTCAAAAAAAATTAATGTCAATAATTCTCAAATCACACAGCTCCTCCTTCCATTTTGCCCTCCCTTCTCCTCTGTGAGGGGGAAACTGGAAGGAAGGGGGCTTGTAGTGAGATGTAAAGTAAAAATATAAATAAATTGATGAGTAAAACAATCCTCAAATCAGTCCATAAAATAGAAACTGAATATATGTTTTCTAATTTCTTTTTTAAATTTTCTTTATTTTCTCTCATACAGTATATCCCAACCACAGCTGCCCCTCCCTCCACTCTTCCTAGCCCCTTGCACACCTCCCCATTTCCTCAGATTCACTGATTTTTCATTTCTGGTCAGTAAAGAATGGGCATTCCAGTTCTATCAATCGAATACAGCATACCAGGATGCAATAAGACTAGGCAGAGAACCCTTATATGAAGGCTGGATGAGACAAAGTAGGAAGAAAAGGATCGCAAGAGTAGGTAAAAGAGTCAGAGGCATCTCTACTCCCTTGTTAGGAGTCCCACAAAAACCTCAAGCTAAACAACCACAATATATATGTAGAAGACCTACTGCTGACCCATGCAGGCTCCAGGATTGCTATTCCAGTCTCTGATCCTGAAGAAGACCTGAATAGTAGATTCTGTAAGTTTTGGTGTTTTCCTGGTGTCCTTGACTCCTCTGACTCTTACAATTCTTCCCCTATTTCTATAGAGTTCCTAATTCTTTCTATAGAGCCATCATTATCATGATACCAAAATCACACAGATCCAACAACAACAACAAAAATTATAGGCTAATATCCTTACCTATTAGGTAAATTAAAAATACTTTGATATTTTATTTTAGACTAATCAGAATGTCCAAAAGCAATAATTAATTTTTATTTTTTTAAAAAATGACAGCACAAATTTGTGAGGACATGGGAAAAGGGAATACTTAGTCATTGATGGTACAAGTATACACTTATATAGCCACAATAGAAAGCCACAAAAGGGAAATTAAGGATCTCTCAAGGAAGGGAAAATAGAATATTGTCTTAGGAAGAGACACAGGGAAATATAGAATAGGAGGGTTAAATGAGTGTGGGGACAGGATAAAATAGTGAATACAGAAAGGGTCAACTAACACTAAATGCCTTTTGAAAATCCATATTGAAACCTACTTCTGTAGAAGCATCCATATATATATATATATATATATGTGTGTGTGTGTGTGTGTGTGTGTATTTCATATATATACATATATATAATGATTCATATATATATAGATTATATATATATATATATAAAATTAATCTAAATGATATAATAATGTAATTGTGGACACAATGCCCCAAGAAGATACCTTATGGTACCAAATAAAGCCTCCAGTGTCAAGAATTGGTTATATCTGTTGAGCTATTAGCCAAAGTAGTCCCATGGAAACTTCAAATATTACAGATCATTGTCAAGGATATTGGTTGCTCTCCATAATGTGATGATAAGGCCCTGTTATAGAATCTAACACTAATGTAACTTATAGATAAATCAAGCTGGTGACTAACTAGAAGCTTTACCTGTCCTGACTGCCTTTGATGGTACTTGAAGGTATTTTGCATGCCCCTAGAGTAAAAAGATAATTGACAATATCACACAACTTCAAACACCGTGACCTACAATAGTGAACTTCCTGCAATATGTACACAATTTGTTTAAGAGTAACAAATGTTGTGGTTGTAACACACCATTTTTAAAATTTGGATTTAATGCCCACTTCATGAGACAGAACCCATACATGAGACTGCTAAAGAAAGCAATATGCCAAGAGTAGATAATTTGTGGATCTAGAGGAAAAGCTTCTGTCAAAAGAACATAGCATTAGGATGACTTCTAAGGACATACTGTTCTATGCATAGATGAGTGCCTCTCTCATCCCTCATCAGAAATGCTTCTTATTGTATAAGATGAAATTAACACAGATCAACAACCAGTCATGAGGGACTTTGGAGAACTGTGTCCTAAATAAGATGACTTCATCAACTCCTCTTTAGGCCTCTAGTCTCAGGTATTTATGCAAAAGAGGAGACAGAAAACTTGTAATGACCAGAATGGTATGAATCTAGACACAACAGAACTGATGATGCACACATGAACTCATAGAGAATGTAGTAGCACACAAATGCCTATACATGTTCAACCAGACAATCCCCCAGTACTGAGATGAGGAAGTGGACATGGAATTCTATCCCTAATGGAGTTGCTGTCTACAATATCGCCTGCCCTTCACTGTAGGTTGTCTTTCACAATATATAACACAAGAGTGCTTCTTCATCACAGCAATGACATTGATAGCTTTGGGAGCATAGTCCTGATTTGAGAACTTTCAATCTAGTTTATCAATGCAGACCCAAGATCATCTTCCTGTTGATTAACTAAAAAATCAGCTCACTGATAAGTGGATTGTAGGCAAAAAGCTCAGAATACCCACAATAAAACTCACAGACATGTGAAGCTCAAGAAGAAGGAGGAGTAAATTGTGGATGCTTCAGTCCTACATAGAAGGAAGAACAAAATAATCATGGGAAGTAGAGACAAGGAGGGACTTAAGAGGGAGAGAGGAAGGGGAGGAAAATTGGGGGCAGGACCAAGTGTGGGAGTAGATGGGGGAGATGTACAGAGGGTCAGAGGAGAACAGAGGTGTATAACAGTGGGGGATGGGGAACTGGGGATAGCCACCAGAAAGTCCCAGATGCCAAGAAAACAAGAGGCTCCCAGGACCCAACACAGATGACATTAGCTGGAATACCCCTAAAAGGGAAGAGAGAACCTATAAAGGCCATATCCAGAGGTTAGGTACCACTCTCCAGCTGAGGGATGGAGTCGCTTACCCATCTCAAAATTATTAACCCAGAATTGCTCCTGTCTAAAGGAAATACAGGGACTTAGAGTGGACCAGAGGCTGAGGGAAAGGCCATCCAGAGACTGCACCACATGGAGATCCATCCCATATACAGACAACAAATCCAGATACTATTGCTGATACCAAGAAGTGCTTGCTGACAGGAGCCTGATATAACTGTCTCCCGAGAGGCTCTGCCAGATCATGACAGATGTGAATACTTGCGGCCAACCAGAGGACTGAGCATGAGGACACCAAGGGAGGAGTTAAGGGGGAAGGACTGAAGGAGCTGACAGGGTTTGCAACCCCATAGGAAGAACAACAATATCAATCAACCAGAGCCCCCCAAATCTCACAGGGACTAAATCACCAACCAAAGAGTACACATAGAGGTACTCATGGCTCCAGCTGCCTATGTAGTAGAGGATGGCCTTATCTGGCATCAATGGGAGGGGAGACCCTTAGTCCTGTGAAGGATTGATGTCCCAATATAGGGGAATGCTAGAGCAGTGAGGTAGGATTGTGTGGGTGGGTGGAAGTACACCCTCATAGGAGCACAGGGTAGGGGGATAGGATAGTGGATTTCTGGAGGGAAAACCTGGAAGGGGATAACATTTTAAATGTAAGTAAATAAAATAACAAATTAAAAAATTAAAAAAGAAACAACCAATTACAGACTTTTACAGCATCTCTAAAATCCTTTACTCTTTGCCATTCATTGGCTAGAAGCAGGTTACAGTTCCTAACCATATATAAGGGAAGGAAGGACACACCAAGCTAGAAACTGAGATTTACTGGGAGGCTCACAGAGATCATTGACCATGAAAATTACTTCTGTTCTATTTTTAAAAGAATAGTGCTCATTGTTGACTGATTAACAAATATTTTGTTGTCTCATAAAGTATTGTAACTGTAATTATTATATAAAAATTGAAGAGCATGTGAAAAACTCAGTGGACATGTGGCAGATTGTTTTTAATTTTATCTCAGTTCCTAAGGCTTACTAACTAAAGAACATAATTGAATTAACTGATGTCCTTTGATTAATAGCTCTTTTGTCCATATTGTGTTTTATATAATCATTTTATCCTTCAGTTTTATTGTGAATGAACACATTTGACTCCAGTAATAGCTTATCAAGGAAAAGTAAAACAGTAGTTTAAAAATATGTGAAAATTTAAAATGATGTGTGTAAATAAATTTATTAATGTATGGGCAAAATTAGAATATTCTGGTGAATATTTTTCTGGTCATGATTACATAGCTTTTCTGTATATGAGAGGCACAGTAGTATACTTTCTGTATTAGCACATAAACTTCATAAAATAAGCATTTCAATAAAATAATGCTATATCTAATTATATACACATAGTAATCTTACATGGCTATACAAAACAACAATTTCTGTAGAATCTGTATTCAACTGAACACTCTCTGATTCTTACCAGTACCTTCATTCTTGACTATTTTACCAAAGTAAATTGTGAGACATACAATATTTTCTCCATTGGTCACTTTATATCCTTGTGCTAACCACTAATGGTTATCATATAGACTGAAGCTGACCTTGGCCAAAGCTTCAATCTCCCTTCATTTCATAATCTTTCTACTTGCTCCTGATAATCAGTATCTTTTCAGACATAGACTTTAATATAATAAAATGTCACATTGAATGATCTGTAATTTTATCTACTGGATCAGTATTCAAATCTTTTTAGCATACTTGCTTTGCAAGCATGTTAAAAGAATTAATGAGTTAGGGAGAGAGACATTTTTCCAAGTGAATAAACTATTTTGTGATCACTTTAGTAAGCACATTAACCCCTTGAGCCTGTGTGAATAGTACTTCAGTGAGCAAATGGTACCCTGGTGGCCTCCAATTTAATGAATTTTTCAAAGATGATTGACTCACCTCATCTGGCAAGATCATTTGGTAAAATGATTTGAGCCACTCTAAGGGAGAATTGATAAAAATGCAAAGTGATGGGAATGTTAGAAAAGCATTTTGAAGTCACAGAAGTGACCTTCCATGAACCTCAAGTCTACACATACACAGAGAAGATTTGGCTATTAACATAAGATTGCTCTATACATAACTAAAAGGAGACCTACATTGACCTGTTGCTTAAGGCAAGAGATATAGTTACTTTGAGACAAGTAACAGCCATCTTTTATATATATATAAAAGATATATATATATATATATATATATATATATATATATATATATAGTTTCAGTTTGTTTTAATATTCTTTATTGTAATTGTAGAAGATATTCATCTAAAGGAGAATCAACTAATTAGTAAAATAGTCTCCTAATATGTCAAATTATTTATACATCTTCAACAGTGCACCAAAAATACTAATTAAGAAATTAAAACATTGTATGAGTTTTATCTTATATATCCTTCTGGTATCACAATGAAATTTGGGCTATTGAACTTTGTACCCTTATATCCTGTCATTCAAATAGTCTTATTTTATTTACACTATATCTGATACTCACCTGCAAGTGTCATGGTATCTCTGTGCTTATAACTTCTCAGTTACACAGCTTTATTCTATTTTGCTATTCATTTGGATAATCTATTATTATTCATAGTTTATTAATTCAATATTCTAATTATAGTAAATAGGAGAAAATTGCATATACAATGAAAATTCTGTTATTTTACAGAATAGTCATGCTGTCAATGTACCTTCTAAATATTTTTATTTACAATCACAGAATGAGGTTTTTCTGAATCTTTGTCAGAGAAAATTATTTGTGTATTAGTAGGTAAAGGTCAATAAAAAAATGCTTATCTGGGCATAATGCTGAAAATAATAGACTGGGTGCTCAGCCCTAAATGATACACATATATTAATACAACAAAGACTCAGGAGCCATCACAGAACAGGAGGTAGAAAGAATGTTAGTCCTTGTGGTTGGAGAAAAGTCTGTGAAACTCTGTCTTCACAGCTATTGCAATAATGAACTCACAGTATCTGGGAAGAATGGAACAAGACATACATAGTATCAAAATAACTAAAACTGTAGCAGCATAGATGAGTTAGATATAACCTAGACCCCATTTTTTAATGATAATTTGTTGGCAGTTGATTGATTCTGGAAGAAAGAACATCATTCGGTTTGGTGAAGTAACTAATGAGAAGATACCCATGTTCTAGTGAATGACTCCAAACACACAAACACATGGAGAAAACAAACTAGATTAAGTAGATTATGTATTTAGAAAACAAACAAAACATCAAACAAACAGAAAACAGTTGGGTGAAAGAATATAGAGGGAGTTAGAGAAGGAAAATAACATCATATGTCATTGTAGACACATGAAACTCTGAAGAATAATGACAGATTAAACAAAAAAGGCAGCATCAGCACATTAGGTTTATAGTGATAGATGATTTTTTCACACTTTGCTAGGCAGAAACTGCAAGGATTTCCCCTCTAAACTCTTAACAGATTGAAAATATGTTCCTTTCAAGGCTGTGTAAGCAGTAAAGACTTATTTTGTAAAAATGATAAGACACTATTTTTTATCTTAAATAGATAAGGCTATATTTATTGTTACAAACTGCAAAGCAGCATAACTCTAAACCCCTGAAGCTGAGCCATACGCTTATAAAATATCCCTCACACTTCTGTCTCTAAACTCCTAACTTTGAATCTTTAAAATTGATAAGAAAACTAAAGCCATTTCAAACTATTGTGATTTCTTCATTTACTGAAAATTATTTTAATCTTCAATGTGATATCTTTCCTAAATTGGGTAGTCTTTTCTTATATGCATAAGACCTTGGCACATATACAATTCTTTTGATTTGTTACATAGCTACAGATGCTGAGCACTTTTAAGAATTTCCTAGAATAATTCTCAAATTTTTATTGCTTACTCGTATAAACCAATGTATTATTAGTGCTATGTGATTAGCAGAGAGAAAGGTATTTGCTGTCATAATGATGAGAAATCAAGGCAAAAAGAGGGAGTGCTTTTTTCAACTTCAAACACTTCAGCAAAAAGACATTGAAAATTCCTTCATGAATGAATGGCTGTCCATTTAATTGTTTACTTTGACAAGTCAAACTACTTCTCTTTAAAGTCTGAAATTAGTTGCCAAATATCTCTTAATGCAATAAGAGTTGAGCAAAATTTGCTATATTTTCATGGGACAAAAATGATAGGTGATGGATGATACTAGACATACTGATAAAACTTAGAAGCTCTTAAAGAAGTGTTCAACATCCTTATCCATCAAAGAAGTGCAAAACAAAACCACTTTGAGACTTTGTCTTGTACCAGGGAGAATAGACAAGACCCATAAAACAAATGAGAGCTCATGCTGGCAAGAATGTGAAGGCAAATACTCATCCATTGATGGTGGGATTGCAAACTTGTATAGCCTTTATAAAAATAAGTACCACAAGAAGATGGGAATAGATCTACCTCATGATCCAGTTATACCACTCTTGGGCATATATCTAGAGGATACCTTATCCTACTACTAGAGACACTTAGTTAACCATATTCATTGCTGCTCTTCTCATGATAGCCTGAATTTGGAAACAACCTAGATATCCCTCAATAGAAGACTGAATGAAGAAAATGTAGTCTATTTAAACAGTGGAATATTACCTTGCTGCTAAAGAAAATGAAATTTTAAAAATGACGGGTAACTAGATAGAGCTTAAAAAGATCTACTGGAGAGGGATCCAAACCCAGAAAGACAAACATATCATGCATCAATTTATATGTAGACTAGCTGTTAAATATTTTATAAGCTAGTTACAATCCATACAATCACAGTTGCTTAGGTTCACAGATGTATCACGAGATACAGATATTGAGATCTTAGTATGAAAGGGAAATAGAAATAGTTATAGATGATAGAAGGGGTTGAAATTGGAGTATCAAACAGGAAGAGAGATAGAAGAAAGTGGAAAATTAAAACTAAAGACCATTTGAAGGTTCACATGAAAATTTAATACAGTAGAAACTTTCTAAAATACAAACATATATGAATAAAATCTAAATGAAATTGTTAAATAACAGTGGAGACAAAGCCCCAGTTAGATATCTGGTCACCAAATAAAGCTTCCAGTGCTGAGAATGGGTTACATCTAATCAAGTTGTTCAACAAGCAAGCCAAGGATATTGTTTGCTCCCACAAAATTGCTAATGCTGAAGACAACATCTACACAACTCATTGAAAATAAAGAATTCCTGATGGTGCCTACCTAGAGCCTTCATCGCTATGATCTAATGTTCATGGTACTAGTGAAAAATATTCTGCATGTTACCAAAGGAGAAAGGTAAACAACAAACAGCTATAAACTTTTTGATCTACAATAATATCCTGTCTTCAAGATATGCTGGTGCAATAGTAACAGAGAACCTGTGGGATTAATCAACCAATATCTGATTTGATTTAAGACACATTACATGATATGGAACCCATACCTTCAGCTGCTTGGGTGGCCAAGATCCTGTGAGTATATGGGTTAGGAACCTAGAGAAAAATCAAATACTAATGTTCTTCTAAAGGAAGAAAGCAATACACGACTGCTAATGACATTCTGTTATACTCATACATCAGTGACTCATTCAGCCATCATTAGAGAAGGTTTCTCTTGCAGCAGATGGAAATAGAGAACCACAACAAGAACATTTGTGGAGAGTTAGATACTTTGGAAAACTGATCCCAAATGTGATGTTAATTACAAATCTCTCCTCTCAGGGCTCAGAGAATTCTGCAGAGGAGGAAGATGAAAAAGCATAAGAGCTGGTGGAGATGGAGGACAAGAAAACAAGGCCTTCCAAATAGAGCACAACTGATGTACATAGAACTCACAAAAACTGTGGTAGCATCTACAGGACCTGCAGGGGTCTGCAGGAGATGAGGTCCTAGAGAGGACAGAGGTAGACATACCCTCCACTCCTAACCTCAAAGCTAACTCCAATTTACAACCTTTTGCAAATGAAAATTATTTTTCTCCAAAAGGAGTCTCCCTGGGGAAATAAACCACTCTTAATGGTAGGCTCCATGCTCCATATGGCAAAAACAAAATAAATTCAGTGGCATCTTTGGAGGTTCTTCTTTGTCTCATGATGTTGTGTCAAGACCTTGTTTTATTTTAAACTGTAGGTCCTTTGTGCATATTCTGTGACTTCCAGTATGTGTTTTGGTGGGATTTTTGTGTGAGCCTAGTAGTGTGTCTCTGAGTCTACATGAGTTCCTTATACTTTTGCTTTGGACTCACATCTTAGTCATCAATTTGTTTTATGATGTCATTTAAATCCAATGTTTCTCTGTTTATTTTGTGAACTCATGACCTATGCATTGGTGAGAGGGGGATATTTAAATTACTCACCTTCTCTGTGATGGGTAAACCAGTGATTTTATATCTAGTAAAAAAATTTAAATGATAAAAAAGTTTGCTTTTGTGTGTGGTACATAAACATCTAAATCTGAAATATCTTATTTTATTGATCCTTTGATTAGTATAGAATAACTTTAGGGATCTATTCTGATTAGTTTTAATATCAAGTCTAGTTTGTGAGATATTAGTTTAGATACTCATGACTGTTTCTCAGATCAGTTTTCTTAGAATGTATTTGTCCATACTTTTAGAATAAGTGGTGCCTATCATTGCTGGTAAGATGTATTTCTTGGATGAAGAAAACAACATAGATCCTGTTTTCCAATTCAAATATATAGTCTTTGATTTTTTATTGTGAAATGAGTATATTAATGTTTATTTCTGTTATTTTATTGTATATATATATATATATATATATATATATATATGTGTGTGATTGTATGTGTCATATATATGCAATGAATAGAGAGAGATAGAGATATATAAATATAGATATATACATATGCAATGAATATGAAATAATTTTGGGTGTGGTGGCACACTAATACAAGAAACACTAAAATAAAAATATTGGAGTTAAATGATACCATAAAATAAATTGAAGACATAGACATAAATCCACATTCCTGTAGATACTTGGTAAGGAAACCAGAAATTCACATGAACAAAAACACAACTTCTTCAAAAAATGGTGTTGGTCAAACTAATCAGCTGCATGTTGAATAATCCAAATAGATACAAATGTATCTTCCTGCATAAGGCTCAACTCTAAATGGATCAAAGACCTAACATAAAATCACATACACTAAACCTGATAGAAGAGAAAGTAGAGAATAGTCTTGAACTCCTTGGCACAGGAAAATACTTTCTGAACAAAACACCATTAGCACAGACACTAAGATCATTCATTTATAAATTTAGTCCTCATGAAATTAAAGAGCTTTGGCACTGTCATTTGAACAAATAGGCAGCCTACACAATGGGAGAATTTTTTTTTTTTACCAACTACACATTCATAGAAGCTAACTTCCATAATATATAAAGAACTAAAAATTATGGGTGTTAAATAAGCAAATAAACCCACTCAATGGATTAGAACCAAAGAAATATTCAACATCTAAGATATATATATATATATATATATATATATATATATATATATATATATATATATA
>JADRCH010000140.1:1490689-1585449 GCA_019843965.1 Rhynchomys soricoides
ATACATGCATGCTGGGCATAAGTGCCTTTAACCTCCATGTTGGGAGAGACAAGTCAGAAACAAGAAGATCATTGAGCTTCTTGCTTGTCTACTATTTTTGACTATCCAAAAATATTAACAAATAAATCAAACAAAACAAACAGAACAGAACAAAAGCCCATAAGCTCCACTTTCAGGGTTAGACTCTGTTACAAGGAAGTAAAGTGGAATGTGATAGAGGAAGACATCCAGTATGCCTTGTACTGGTTATATTTTACACAACTAGCATGGCAAAAAAAAGAGGGAACCTTAACTGAGGTTTTCTCGGGAGCATGTCTGTGCAACATTTTCTTAATTGCTTATTAATGAGAGAGGGCCTAGCCCATTATGGGTAGTGCCATCACTGGGCTTTTCAACTGCTTGTCCTGAATTGTATAAGAAAACAATCTGAACAAATAGCAGGAAAGCAAGCCAATAAGCACCATTCTTCCATGAACAAAAAATTATGAGCCTAAGAACATGAACAAAATATTTCATCCAAGCACTAAAAAATATACATTCTTACAGCAGCCCTTAGAACTTTCTCCAAAATTGACCACATATTAGGACACAAAGAAAGCCTCCATAAATATATGAGAACTGAAATTACATGTTTTATATTAGTTAATATTTTTATTGTTTTGAGAAACACTTTAACCAAAAGAAATTTGGTGAGTAAAGGGTTTCTCCTTGTAAATTGCAATGCATCATCAAGAGAAGTCAGAATCAGACTGAAGTCAGGAACCTGGAGGTACAAGCCATAGAGGGGTGTTGCTGACTTAATGGCTCATGTATTGCTTTGTCTACTTTCTTATATTATGCCGGACTTCTTGACCAGGTGTTGCACCACCAACAGCAAACTCCCACATCAGTTGTCAGTGAAGAAGATGCCTTGCTTACTTACCTATAGTGCAGGCCTCTTAAGGCATTTTCTTATAAGGTCTTTATTCCAGATGATCCTAGCTTCTATCAAGTTGACATGAAAA
Source organism: Rhynchomys soricoides (assembly GCA_019843965.1). Classification (NCBI taxonomy): domain Eukaryota; kingdom Metazoa; phylum Chordata; class Mammalia; order Rodentia; family Muridae; genus Rhynchomys; species Rhynchomys soricoides. Next base: position 1,491,694 of record JADRCH010000140.1, read on the forward strand.
CTAGCCATCTCAGTCTTTAGTTCTATCTGACCTTATGAAGTAAATGTAAATAGCAACAGGAACTGAAACTATAGAAAAGCACAAAAATTCATGCTGACAAAACCACATAATATAGTCAAAGTAAAAAAAGAAACAAGAATGAAGTTTAAAATTTCTAAAATGAATAAAAATACATGCAAAGCAAACCAAATCCTATAGAGCTCTACAAAGACAGTCCTAAGAGGAATGTTTATAAGAAGAAGTGACCACTTCAAAAAATATGAGAGTTCTCAAATTAATACCTTAATGATGTACCTGGATAAAATAATAACAAGCCAATCTCATACACAGAAGATAAAAAGAGGTAATAAAAACTAAGGCTGAGATTGAGTCAAAGAAAAAGAAAAAAGGAGTAAAAACTAAAACAAAACAAACAAGCAAACAAACAAATAATCCAGTAAATTGATGACCCAAATCTTAGGCAAGATAGACTGACAACTTCTTAAGCCAAATTAGTTAAAAGAAACAGACAGAAGATGATAATTAATAACATTAGAAATGGAAAGGGAGATACTATAAATACCAATGAAATTCAAAAAATCACAAGTATGTATTTTAAAATCTTCTATTCCATTAAATTGGAAAAATCTAAATGTCATGGCCAAGTTTCTAGATGCATGCAGTTAGATATAATAAATAGTTTCTTGAATGATCCAACAATAAGATTGAATCAGGAGTAAAACTCCCGTCAGATAGATAGATAGATAGATAGATAGATAGATAGATAGATGTAAAATGATTTATAATGTAATTTGAAAATATGAATAAAAATACACTTTAGGGTATGGGGATATAGTTCTCCCAGTAGAACACTTGCCTAATGTAAGTGCAGCCATCAGATTCACACATACACACACACACACACACACACACACACACACACAATCACTTAATATCATCAGCTTATATGTGCTTGTATGTGTATGGGTGTATAATAATTTGTTAATCTTTTATAATAAAGTATTACATAGAAAAAAAAATCCTGTCAGTTTGCAAATAGCCAGGACAAGATTGATTCACTACATAAATATACCAGAGCTTCAAAGAACTTATAGCAATATGGCTTAAACTATTCTATAAGGTGGAAAAGTAATTTTCTACTGATTTCATCATCTTATGAATTCAGTAGTACCACAATAAAAAAATGGGATAATCATATAGCAAAATAAAATTTCAGATCAGTTGTCCTAATCAACATTCTCAATAAAATATTGGAAAACCAAATCTAAGGTCATAACAAAAAAATAATTCATTACCAATAAGTCAGTTTTATTCCAGAGACTTGTGGTTGACTCAATGAATATTCAATTTATGAATATTTATTTGAATATATTAATTTCTGAATGTAAATCAATAAATGTTATCTATCACATTAATAGACTTCACAAAACTAAAACATTTCTGTGTATCTAAAGAAACAACCAGTTGTGAAGGAAGCCACAGAATGAGAACAGGAGTGAAGACTACATACATACATCTGAAAGAACACTAATATCCAGAATATATAACATATTTTATAAAAAGACAAGACAAACAAAGAAATAAAAGAAAAAGGAAATGAACAATAAAAATTATCCTTTGGAAACATGGGCCTGAGACCTGAACAGAGTTCTCAAAAGAAAAAAATATATATATCAGTTCAGAAATATCTAAAACATGTTCATGATCCCTAGCAATTCGGAAAATGCAAATCAAAGCAACTTTAAGATTTTATTATACTCCAGTTAGAATGTCAAAAATCAACAAAACATCTGGAAAAAATGTTGCAGGAGGTGAATTGGAAACTTAAGGGTTCTTTGGAGAGTCAGTTGTGTTGGAAGGTATTTTGCTGGGGCAAACACATGAAGAAGCATTTTCCTGAGGTTGACACAGCTGACAGACTAAGGCATACTTGTGAAGGGATGTTTCACTGAAGCAGACACAGGAGAACGGATGTTCTGCTAAAGCCAACATGAGAGAGGACACGTGATGAAGGATTCTTTGCTGACAACACGCATGTATTGGTCTGCCTTTCATTGTGTAGTTAAGCTCACTTTGTTGGGACTCTGCAGACACAGGCTGATTGGATGCATGTGCTGGGGCAAGGCCCTTGCTGAGGCATCAAGGCACATGGAGGACATGCAATGTTTGGAGGGTATAGATACGACTCCACGGAGTGATGGAGACAGAGCTTGGCTTGCTGGTACAGCTAGCTGTGCAATGCTTGAGGGTCTAGTGTCTTATCTAATCTTTACTTCCCTGAGAGAGGCACAACTGAGAACTTTTCCTGGGGTTTCTGCTGGTCCCTCCTGTTGTCTCAAGCAGAGGGTGAGGCCTGGCTTTCTCTGCTAGGTTGTGTCAGAGCTGTTGCTAACCCAACTCTACTGAACTGGACTGCTGGTGTGTCTGTGAAGTGTTTGCAAGTGTATCGAGCTGCAACTGTTAACCTGTGAACTGAACTGAAGATTTCTAGACAACATAGATGGGATTTGCTCCAAAGAACCTTTCTGAACAGGTCCACCCCCCATAAACTTTCTTTTCTACTACCTCTGCTGCGTGGTGGGCTACAAGGCAGGTTAAAGCATTTAAGAACCATCATTAAAAATAGGATTTCAAAAAATTAAGGTTAAAATTAGGTATGGGTAAAAGAAACCTTAACTCCCTGTTTGTATATTTACAAACTGGTGTAGCCACTGTGAAAATCGGTGTGGAAAATTCTCACAAAGCTAAAAAATAAATCTAATCAGTAATCTAGCTATGCCACTTCTTAGACTGGCATCCTGTTCCACAGGTACTTGCTCAGCCATGTTTATTGCTACTCTGTTTATATTAGCTAGGAAATGGAAACAACATAACAGTCCTACAACAACAATAACAACAACAGTAGCAGCAGCAGCAAATGAATGTTGAAAATGTGGTGCATATACACTATGGAATACTACCCAGCTGTAAAGAAAGATGAAATCATGAACATTGAAGGTAAATGGATGGAATTGGAAAAGATTGTATTGACTCAGGTGACGCTGATCCAGAAGACAAATGTTTCATGTTCACTCTCATTAGAGGCTCTTAAATTTAAATCTTCTAGTCTTCACCCCTTTTCAAGTAAACTTCTCTTTTCAACAGGCAGATTATATTACATAAAAACATAACCAACCAAATGTAGTCTGTGGAGCCTAGTCTCAATGGATACATCCACATAACAACTCTTGCACCTAAGGCTCAGAGATCATTGCAGAAGAGGAGGAAGAAAGATTTTAAGTTTCATTGGACAAAAGAGTTTACTGTGAAATTTTGCCTTCTATGGATATCAAAAGCACGTATAAAATTATCACCTATATGACTGCCTATACAGGATTTTATTGAGAACTTTTACATGAACAACAAGAGCAACAGATACGCCAAAGTACCTGATGAAAGACCACAAGGACTCAATCTTACACAAAGAACTATATAAAACCAATGAATGCTGAAAGCAGTAGAAGTGTTCTTCCCTGGGACAAAGCATAGGTATAAGTGATTTTATACAGACTGAGCTAGATATATTTAGGAACTTAAATATTTATACATACATACATACATACTACATACATGCACAGACATACACATACATACATACATGCATACATACATACATATGTCACAACAGTTAGTGAAACTTATACTAGACCAGTGACTCATTGCAATGAACATTTGCAAGCAGAGACATGTGAACAAAATGATATCCCGTGGGACATACTACAGCGTCCACAAGGAGATTTTTTTTCTTTCTTTTGGGGGTGGGATGTTGCAAGGGTGAAAGGTGAGTTTAAGGGGAGGAAGAAATGAGTGGAATTGAGATGTATAATTTAAAATTCATAAAGAACCAATAAGTTAACACTAACCAAGCAAAAAAATATAAACAAAAAAATAAACCAATAATATTTTTAAATGCCAAACCCTTGAGACAAACACAAAGTCAAAATTAGAAAAGACAAAAATTGAGTCTTGGAGTCTGTTTTATGTTGGCCAAATTCTCCTTGGAATTGTCCTGCCCTGAAGTGTGATTGATATACACAGTGTAATGATATTGGATAAAACTACCTTTATCTTTGCCGGTAGTTATCAATTAGCAATAGCTTCTTGCTTAAGGGTTGGACCCTGTGTCTACTTTATCCTCTAAGTTCTGTGACCCTTCCTAGCTTGAATCTTTAAAAGTCCTATGCATGCTGTCATAGTCTCTGTGAGTTCATTGAGTCTGGAAGACACTATTACCTTGGAGTCATATATCACCTCTGGCTTTTAAAAATATTTCTACCTCCTCTTCTGAATAGATTCCTGGTCCTTGAGTGAAGGTTTTTGATAAAACATCCCATTTAGGACTGTGTGTTCCAAAGACCCCCTGCATATTGCCGAGGTGTGGGTCTCTGTACTAATTTCTATCTACTGGCAGAAGGTTCTTGGGTTATGTTTGAGTGAGAGACTGATCAATATGTATTATTAAGGGTTATTTTATTGATTAATTCTCTTAGTATAATAATAGTAACTGTTTTTGCCTAAGTCTATGAGCTATCCAGAGTGATTTAGACTATTGTCCCCATTACCAGTGTCAAGTATGTGTTCCTTCTCATGCAGCAAGCCTCAAATCCAATCAAAAATCATTGGTTACTCCTATAATATTTATGCTATTATTATATTAGCATATCTTGCAAGCATGTCACCACTGTATGTCACAGGATTAGTAGCTAGATGATAATGATGACTACATTTTTCCTTTACTGTGCAGAGTACCTCCCAGAACCATCAATGATAGTCAGTAGAGTTAATCTTCTAACTGGGCGTAAACTTACCTCCATGTTCAGTGACCTAAAAGTGTTGTTTATAAAAATAAGACCTAACATCAGGTTGTGGAGAACAACTAATAGCTTTGGCCATAGCTTATGATAACTGAGGATCCCATAGGATAGTTTTAGCCAATGACTCAACAAGATATAATCCATCCCTGGTACTGGAAATTTTATTTAGTGGCATAAGATGTCTTTTGGGGGCATTGTCTCCCCCAATCCATGATGACTTCATTTAGATTCCTTTCATACATTTCCTATGGAATGCTTAATATATATTGCATATATAGAAACTTCTGCAGTAGTAGGTTTCCATAGTATTTTCAAAAGGTGTTTAATATTAATTGGGCTTCCCCATTACCCTCCTTTACCCTTCTCTCAAATTCCCTTCTCCAATTCTCCTATTCTAGTTTGCCCTTTATCTCTTAATTACAGGTATTGTGTTTCCCCTATCATGGGAGATCTTTACTTTACCCTTGTACTTTTACTACGTACCTAGCCTAGATGGATTATAGCACACATAACAAAGGCTTAAAGCAAATGTCTGCAGATAAGAAAGAACATACAGTAGTTGTCTTTTTGTGTTTGCATCATCTCAGACTGATTTTTTCTAACTTCATTTATTTAAAATTTTCTTAGCAGCTGAATAATATTTCATTGTTTAAATGTGATATTTTTCATTGTCCATATATCAGTGTATGGATCTCTATGCTCTTTCCAATATCTGCCTATCCAATGAAAAGGCATAAGCAAGTATCTCTGTAGTAAATTGGAGTTTGGGGGCTTATGCCCTAGTGTGGTATAGTTGGATATTGAAATAGATTAATTTTTGTCCTCTAAGGAACTTCTATAATGATTTCTATAGTTATTGGACCAGTTTGCATACCCACTAGCTATCAATAAATATTCCTCATTTTCTTCATCCTCACCAACATTTGTAATTTATTTACATAGCTGAATCATGTATTTTTTAAAGAAAAAGGGACAGATCAATAATATTATTTAGGAAACAGAAGAAGAAAGAAAGAAAAATGATGCATAATAATTAACTCCCAAGCAGAATTTCTGTTTTCCTAAATTATGAATGTTAGTTTTGCCTCCAGGTAGGAGATAACAATATGTAAGCAATTTACTTACAGAAAGAATCCTCTTACAAATTATTAATGGAAACAAGAAAATTATTATCACTAAACATAATTAATATGTAAAATATAAAAATGGCAACAATATAGCAACATCAGTAATATTTTTGGTGTGTTCTTTTCTGGTCACATGGAGTAAAATGAATGTACACATCGAACTTACACTTATGTAATATTATGACTTTTCTTGAATTGAATAATAAAATTCTATAATACTGTTTAATGTATTATTATAATACGTGTTTCTCATCACAGCTCATTTAACACTTCTATATCTATCTGCAGAATGGGTAAAATTATATAATTTTAATGAAAGTTGTTTATAAGTATAATTTCCTTCTTCAATTTTGGTTGAATCAATTTTTATTTCCTTTTAAACTTTCAGATGAAGTGTGTAACTTGCATATGTTTTTCTCATTGATACTTTAGGTCCTGATACTGTTTTTTATTTCATTTATCAAGTCATTAAATCTACTATCCTGATATGATTGAACCACTGAAAAAAGTTTGTATCATCTTCATATTATCATTTCTATTAATTTTACTACTACTATTTGGAATTCTATGTTTTCATTAGCAAATTTCTAGATATTGCCAAAAAGAAATCTTATAGCAGTATACTTATGAATCGTATTTAGCATAATTTTGACATCTTCCAAATGTGTGCCACACTTTGTTTGGTACATGGATTGTTTAAGTGACTTCTTTTTGAGAAGCTTATACTATAAACTTATATTACATATTTGAGTTCGTCTACAATCCTCACCTCTCCAACTTCTCCCCTATTCACCCACAACTATTTTTTTAATTTCATATGTTTTTGTTTTGTTCTCTTTCTCTCTCTCTCTCTTCCCCCCATCTCTCTCTCTCTTGTCTTCTGTTTTTGTAACATCCATTGAATTTACTTAGTGCTGCATGCCTGAGCATGAGTGTAGGGATATTGATACTGGATCATTGGTAGCCTCTCAGTAATCACGTCCTCAAAGAAAACTCACTCTCCTCCCAGAAGTCATTATTTGACAATAGCTCTTTAGCAAAAGGAAGGACTTCATGGACAGCTTCCTCTGCTGTCTGAAATTTCATCTGTGATTGTGGGCATTTATTTTTATATCTGCTCAAACCCATAGGTATTTCATATGCAGCACTGTCCTGTTTTGTCCAGAAAACACTGTTTTGATGTAGTCAGCCACTGATTGTATTCGAATAGGATTCTACCTTTATTCCATGAAGATCTCTGAAGAAGATGTACATTATATAATATAGGAGACTGGGTATATATCCAATCTTTTTTCTGCATGTTGACCAATTTTAAATCTCTTTCTTTTTCTCTATCCACTGCAAAAAGAAACTTCTTTGATGAGGACTGAAAGATGGACTGAACTATGAGTTTAATGTAAAGTCATTAGGAGTCAGATTCATTTATCAGAATAATACTATAGTTTCTTTTCCAGTTTTTTTCTTTCTTTTTTAACTTTTTTTTTTTTTACAGTCCAGTCGTTGACCCCCTCCCAGCTGCTATCCCATAGTTCCTCATCCCATTCCTCCTCTCCCCTGTATCCAAGAGAATATGCCCCCTCCCTGCCAGGTCTCTCCACTCCATGGGACCTCAAGTCTCTCATGGGTTAGGCACTTCTTCTCACACAGAGGCCAGACCAGACAGTCCTCTGCTGTATATGTGTCCAGGCCTCAGATCAGATCCTATATTCTGTCTGGTTGGTGGCTCAATGTCTGAGAGATCTCAGATATCTGGATTAGTTGAGACTGCTGGTCTTTCTGTAGGATTGCCCTCCTCTTCAGCTTCCTTCAACCTTTCCATAATTCAAACACAGGGGTCCCTGACCTCAGCCCAATGGGTGGGTGTAAGTATCTGCATCTGTCTCAGTCAGCTGCTTGTTGGACCTCTCAGAGGACAGCCATGGCAGGCTCCTGTCTGCAAGCATACCATAGATAGCATCAGTAATAGTGTCAAGTCTTGGAGCCTTCCCTTGAGACAGATCCCAAGTTGGGCTGGTCACTGGACTGCCTTTCCCTCAGTCTCCTCTCCATTTTTGTCCCTCCAGTTCTTTTATAATTCTGGGTCAGACAGAGTTCTTGACTGTGTGATGGCAACTCCATCGCTCCACTTGATACCCTGTCTTTCTACTGAAGGTGGACTCTGCAAGTTTACTCTCCCCAGTGTTGGGCATTTCTTCTAATGTCCTTCCCTTTGATTCCTGACAGTCTCTCACTTCCCAGGTCTCTGGAATTATCTAAAGCACAACCCCCTCCAGGTTGCATATTTCCATTCATTTTGCTGGCCCTCAGGTCTTCTCTCCTGTCTCCCCTCCTCAGATAACTGATCACGTTCTCCTTTTCCCCTCCACCTCCCCTGTTTCACCCTGATCCCTCCCTTCCTCTGCCTTCCATGATTCTTTTCTTCTCCCTCCCAAGTTGGATAGAAGCATTCTCACTTGGGCTCTTCTGTTTATTAACCTTCTTGAATTCTGTGGATTATATACTAGGTATTCTATGATTTTTAGCTAATATCTACTTATTAGTGAGTATATATCCTGCATGTCCTTTTGCATTCCTCAACCAAAAATGGATAAAGAAAATGTGATACAGTTACACAATAGAATGTTACTTAGCTTTAAAAACAATTACATCATGAAATTTGTAGACAAATGAATGGAACTAGAAAAGATCATCCTGAGTTAGTTAATTCAGACCCAGAAAGACAAATGTGGTAGGTACTCAATTATGAGTGGATATTAGCCATAAAGTACATGATAACCATGCTACAATCAACAGACACAAGAAGCTAAGTAACAAGGAGGGACCAAAGGATAATGCCTGAATCTTACTGAAAAGCAGAAATAGAATAGGCATTAGTAGTGAGTGGAAGAATAGGACTGGGTGCTGTAGAGTGTGGGGAGGAGAACAGGAGAAACCAAGTGAGAGAGGATGGAGAGAGAGAGTACTTACTTAGAAAAAGATCTGGAATTGGTGATGGAGGTGCATCTCTGGGAGGAGCTAGAAATGTAGAATTATGGAAACTCCTGGGAATCTATGTGGTTGACCCTTGCTGAGGCTCCTGGAGGACATGGAAGGTGAGCTGGCCATCTCCGGTAACTAGGCGAGACTTCCAATAGAGGCATTAAAGCACCAACTCAGTCAAGAAAGTTTAGCTCCACAATTTGTCCTACCTAAATAATGTGCAGAGGGAAAGATGGAGGAGAAATTGACGGAATGCCCAACTAATGACTGGCCCAACTTGATATCCATGTCTTGAGAGAGAGCCCATCCCTGATACTATTAATGACATTTGCTGCCAGCTAACTGTCAGCTGAGATGTTTTACCCAGCAACTGATTGAACAAGCTGCAGAGACCTACATCCAAGCATTAGGCTGAGCTTGGGGAATACTATGGAAGAGGGGGAGGAAGGGTTGAAAGAGCCAAAGAGGTCAAGGACAACACAAAAAACTCACAGACACTACTAACTTGGGCCCATAGGCCCAATCAGAGAGCATGCATGGGAGGAACCTAGGCCCTCCACAAATGTGTAACAGCTGTGCAGCTTGGTGTTCATGTGTGACAACTAAAGCAGGATCAGGGACTGTCTCTAACTTTGTTACCTGCTTTTAGAATTCATTCCCCTAACTGGGTTATCTTGTCTAGCCTCAGTAGAAGATACAATCTAGTCCTATTGCAGTTCTATATGACAAAGCTGGTTGAGATCCAAGGAAGGCCTCCCATTCTCTGAGAAGAAAAGGAGAGGTAGGGATAGAGGGGAGGGGAAGTGTGAGAGAGGGCCTGGGAGGGGGAGGAGGGAGGGGAAATTTCCATAAGGATGTAAAGTAAATAGATTAATTACTAAAAATATTGCTCAACCATTTGTATTTATTCACTTGAGACTTTGTTTACTATCATGTAAAAAAATGTTTAATTGGCCATCCTGCCGAAAGCAATCTACAGATTCAATGCAATCACCATCAAAATCCCAACTAAATTCTTCATAGATTTAGAAAGAGCAATTCTCAAATTCATATGGAATAAAAAAAACCCAGAGAGCAAAAACTATTCTCAACAATAAAAGGACTTCTGGGGGAATCAGTCTCCCTGACCTTAAGCTGTATTACAGAGCAGTAGTGATAAAAACTGCATGGTATTGGTACAGTGATAGGCAGGTAGATCAATGGAATAGAATTGAAAAACCAGAAATGAACCTACACACTTATGGTCACTTGATCTTTGACAAAAGAGCTAAAACCATACAGTGGAAAAAAGACAGCATCTTCTACAAATGGTGCTGGTTCAACTGGTGGTCTACATGTAGAAGAATGCGAATTGATCCATTCCTATCTCCCTGTACAAAGCTCAAGTCCAAGTGGATCAAGAACCTCCACATAAAACCAGATACACTTAATCTAACAGAAAAGAAAGTGGGGGAAAGTCTCGAACACATGGGCACAAGGGGAAAGTTCCTGAACAGAACACCAATGGCTTGTGCTCTAAGATCAAGAATCAACAAATGGGACCTCATAAAATTACAAAGCTTCTGTAAGGCAAAGGACAATATAAATAGGACAAAATGGCAACCTACAAATTGGGAAAAGATCTTTACCAATCCTACCTCCAATAGAGGGCTAATATCCAAGGTATACAAAGAGCTCAAGAAGCTAGACTCCAGAGATCCAAAAAACCCTATCAAAAAATGGGGAAGAGAGCTAAACAGAGAATTCTCAACTGAGGAAATTCAAATGGCCGAGAAACGCCTAAAGAAATGTTCAACATCCTTAGTCATCAGGGAAATGCAAATCAAAACAACCCTGAGATTTCACCTCACACCAGTCAGAATGGCTAAGATCAAAAACTCAGGTGACAGCAGATGTTGGTGAGGATGTAGAGAAAGAGGAACACTCCTCCATTGCTGGTGGGAATGCAAACTGATACAACCTCTCTGGAAATCAGTTTGGCGGACCCTCAGAAAAATGAACATAATACTACCTGAGGACCCAGCTATTCCACTCCTGAGCATATACCCAGAAGATGTGCCAACATGCAATAAAGACACATGTTCCACTATGTTCATAGCAGCCATATTTATAATAGCCAGAAGCTGGAAACAACCCAGGTGTCCCTCAACAGAGAAATGGATTCAGAAAATGTGGTACATATACACAACGGAATACTAATCAGCTATTAAGAACAATGGCTTCATGTAATTCGCAGGCAAATGGATGGAACTTGAAAATATCATCTTGAGCGAGGTAACGCAGTCATAAAAGAATGAACATGGTATGTCCTCACTGATAAGTGGTCATCAGCCCAAAAGTTTGAAATACCCAAGAGTCACTTCGCAGCAACTGTAGGGCTAAGTGTGAGGTCCCAGATGGAGGAGTTGGAGAAGGGACTGAAGGAGCTGAGGGAGTTTGCAGCCCCAGGGAGGGAGCAACAGTGGCAACTGGCCTGACCCCTCGATACCCCCAGAGACTGAATCACCAACCAAGGAATACACATGGAGGTATCCATGGTGCTGGCCACATATGCGGCAGAGGAGGGTCTTGTTAGACATCAGGGGGAGCAGAGGCCCTTGGGTCTGAGGGCATTAGATCCCTTAGTATAGGAGAATGTCAAGGAGGGATGAAGAGAGTGGGTGGATTCTTGGGTGGGGGAATACCCCCATAGTGGCAGGGGGAGGGGGGAGGGAATAGGGAGGTTCCAAAGGGGAGATCTGGAAAGGGGGAAACATTTGAAATATAAATTAAGCACGAAAAAAATGGTTTTTGTTTGTTTGTTTTGTTTTGTTTTTTTGAGACAGAGTTTCTCTGTGTAGCCCTGGCTGTCCTGGAACTCACTCTGTAGACCAGGCTGGCCTTGAACTCAGAAATTCACCTGCCTCTGCCTCCCAAGTGCTGGGATTAAGGGCGTGTGCCACCACTGCCTGTTTAATGTTTAATTGGGGTGCTTGTTTTCTTGCTGTTCAGTTATTTATTTATTTATTTATTTATTTATTTATTTATTTATTTTAGTATACAAGAATGAGTCTATGGCGGTTCAGTTTTTTGAGTTCTTTTTATTCTCTAAAGTCAAACCATCAGTGAACATTTAGTTGTCTTAGATAGTGTTTCTATTGTCATGATAAACACTAGACCTCCCCAAAAAATATATACCTTGGGGAGATAAGGGTTTATTTTGTTAACAATTTCACAATATAGTTGATAAGCAAAGGAAGTCATGGAGAAAACTCAAGTCAGGAATTTAGAGGTAGGAACAGATGGAAGGGCTATGGAAGGATACTGCTTACTGGCTTTTTCCCTCCAAATTTCTCAGTGTGCTTTTACTCTCCGGGACTACAAATCCAAGGCCAGCACTATCCACAGTGAGCTGGGAACTCCCATATCTATTATCACTAATGAAAATGCACCACAGGTTTGTTTACAGGCCACTCTGGTGGGAGCATTTTCTCATTTGAGGGATCTTCTTTCAAAACTACTCTAGTATGTGTCAAGTTGGCATAAAATTAGAACAATATCTGGGAAAGAGTTTTCTTATTCTATAGAATGTTCCTTCACTTGATTTATTATCTCTGTTTTAGACTTATGAAGGTGTACTTATCAGTTGTTAATATCTAAGCTACCCAGGGTCCTGTTCAGAAAATCCTTTCCATGCCTATGAGTTTCAAGTGTGTTCCCCATTTTCACCTCTACCAAATTTAGATTATCAGGTCTTATACTGAGGTCCTTGGTCTATTTGGAGTTGAGTTTTGTGAGGAGTGAGAGAAAATAATCTAGTGTCATTCCTCCATGTAGCTATCCAGATATATCTTTTTCAGTTCTACATTTTCAGCCTCCCTGTCAATGATTAGGTTTGAGAGGTGTGTGGACTTACATAAAGGTCCTAAATTTTATATTATTAAGTAATATGTTTTTTATTTTAATGCTAATACCATGTCTTTTTATTACTATATTTTCATAGCAAAACTTAAAATCAACAATAATTTTAAAAGCAATGATTTTATCATTCAGGATTGTTTTAACTATCTGAGTGTGTGTGTGTGTGTGTGTGTGTGTGTGTGTGCGCACCTGTGTGAAATGGAAGATTATTTTTCAATTTCTGTGGAGACTTGTATTTGATTTAGATGAGAATTTTGTTTAACCTGTAGGTTTAAATTTGTTTAATCTGTAGGTTTTGTTTAATCTGTAGCTTTGAATAGGATGGCCATTTCCACAATATGTTTCCTACCAATTCATGAGCATGGTAGGGCTTTCCAACTTTTTGTGTTTTCTTCAGTATTTTAAGGTTTTTATTATAAAAGTTTTTATTTTCTTCATTGGGGTATTAGGTTTCTTCCAAATTTTCAAGCTAATTTTAGTGAAATTATTTCCCCGGTATCTTTCTTATTATCTTTGTTTTAGAAATAAAGAAAGGCTTTTGACTTTTGCTTATTATTTTTTTATCCTGCTAATTTGTTGGATGCTTTTATTTGTTCTGGATATTTTCTGGTAGAGTTTTCATATGTGTGTGTTTGTGTGTGTTGTGTGTGTGACTGACAAATAAGAATTCTTTGACACTTATTTTTTTATACCTATTTTGTCTTCACTATATCTCTTTTAATTTTCTAATTGCTTTAGCTAATACTTCAAACACTATATTTGAAATCTATGGAGATAGTGAACATTCTTGTCATCTTCCTGATGTTAGTAGAAATTCTTTGAGAATTTAGTCTTTTACCGTGATGTTGTCTGTGGTTTTGTTGTATATTCCCTTTATTATGTTAATGTTTGTCCTATGTTCCTAGATTTTCAAGGATGTTTATCATAAAGAATATTGGATTTTTTAAAGCTTTTTTATATCTAAAGCGAGGATCATGTTATCTGTCTTTTTTTCTGTTTATGTGATATGATGTGTGTGTGTGTGTGTGTGTGTGTGTGTTTGTGTGTGTGATTTTTATGTCTGTTGAAGCATCCCTGCTCTGAGATGGATTGAATTTCATCATTGCTTTTAATTATCTTGATATGTTCTTAAATATGGTTGCAAATACTTCATTGAAAGCTCTTAGTTCTTGGTGCATCAGATTGACTTTTACCTTTTTCTTGTGTTTTTGTCTGGTTTTGGTATCAGTGTAATACTAGCCTCATTAAAACATTGTCAGTGTTCCTCTCTATTTTATGGACTATTTGTGTTAGTTCTTTGAAGGGCTGATAAAATTTGCATTGAATCTATTGGCCCCTTGGTTTTTTCAGTTGAGAGATTTTTTTTTTTATTCCTATTTTTTTCTTCTTGGTTGTAAAACATTGTAAAAATTATCTACTTAATAGCATACCTGCAAGCACTAGAACAAACAGAAAACCTGATAGCCAAAAGATTATTAGGTGGTAAGACATAATAAAACTCAGAGCTGAAATCAATAAAATACAAATAAATAAAAACAAAAAATATAAGCAATTATTGAAATGGAGAGTTGGTTCTTTGAGAAAAAAATCAATAAGATTAATATACCATTATCCAAAATAACTAAATGGTGAAGAGAGAAGATCCAAATTAATAAAATTATAAACCCAAAAGAGGGACATAACAGCACACAACATCTACATCTGGGCATGAAGCTTACGCTTAAGAATAGTCTGTTTCCCCTCTGAGACTCCTTGGAGAAAACTAATTTTTCATTTGTGAGTGGTTAGCAATTGGACATAGCAATTGGACATCCACTTCTCTTTTCAGCTGTAGAACCCCACCTGGTGAAGACTTATGCAGGCCCTATGAATGCTATCTGACTCTCCTGTTGTGTTTAGAAGGCCTTGTTTTCTTAGCATCCTTGCTCTACCCTGTCTCTCATACTTTTTGTCTCTTCTTCTGTATGGTTTTAGGAAGGATTTTAAGGAAGAGACACATTATCTTAGTTATTTATTTTGTGGTTTTGCAATGGGACTAGATTGTTGGTAGTGTATCTTGATATAGATACCCCTCCACACCTTTATTAATTGTTTTTCTTTTCTTTTTTTTTTTTTTTTTTTTAGATCTCTGCTTACTGTTTTTCCAGCTTGTCAAGTTAGGGATCAACTGTGGTGCTTTGGGTTCTGTCTTGATGTCATTCAGTATTTATGTGCAAATGAGATATCAGTTGTGTTTCCAACTTAGGTAAGAGTGTATGGAACTTCTGAGCACAGGAGCAAGCCTTCTGGAGAGGCAGAACATTCTTGCTGTATGATCTAAAATGTCTGTGAAAGCTCATGGGGTTTTACAGGTTGTAATGTTACAAAGGCTATGGTCATACCACTTGGTACGGCACTTGGTGCCACTTGGGGGAGCTGTGAAGGACTTGAGAGTTTGGGGTAGTAAAGGTGAAGGTCATTACCTGAGGGTGTCTTCTAGGAGGTATGATCTTTGGCAGGGTTCTCTACCTCGTGAATACTTACTTCTTTTAAAATGCTGGATAATTTGGAGGTTATTTTAAATAATAAATTTTGAAAAGGAGCAGCATTTGTGCTTACCTTTCTAAAGAAATTCCAGGCTGTCACCAATGGAAACCTTGCATTCATTCACCTCTCCTTTTATGTCATTTCACAGATATTTGTTTACCTTCTAAGATATATCCATAACTACTACATATACAAAGGCTGTATGTATGTATAAAGACTACAGTTATAAATTAAGAAAAACTTATGTTAAAGATATTTAAAGTTTGGTGAGTGGGGTGATGGCCCAAAGGTTGGAAATACTTATTTCTCTTGCCAAGGAGCTGGTTCCATTCATAGAACCCACATAGCAGATCACAAGTGTATTTCCTATTCTACGAACTTGGATACTCTCTGGATTCTATGATCATCAAGCATACATGTGGTACGCATACATGCATGCAAACAAACATGAACACACATTATAAAATAAATAAATAAAAAGTTTAAAATAGTATGGATGTTTTACATAAAACTTAGTAAAACCAAATATTTTAAAACTTAAGTATGGAAAATAACATGTTATGAAAAATATAGAACAACATAAAATAATAGAATAATAAAAACAATAAACCTGACAATTAAAGAGTTTGCATCCTTATACGTAACAAACAGAATTCTATTTGAAACTAACAGTTGCAAAATACAAACAAACAAAAAGCAAACAAAACAAAACAAAATAACTTAACCCAAACCACTATGTTCTAGCAGAAATTACTCAGAACCAAAATTATTAGAACAATGATAGGATTAGTGGCAGACACATTAAATTAACATGGTGCTCAAAAAATAAGCAACATAATTTTTAATAGTTCCATAACTACAACAGAAATTATAATGTAAAAATATGCCCACAGATTTACAGAATTTAATTATACTGTGACTTCTTCACAAGAAACTCCTATTTTGAAGACCTATCACCATATGAGTGAAATTTTATCCTTCTAAGAATGTAATTATTCTAGCTATTTAACCTAAGAAGTTATTTGGGAGGCATTCAGATGAAAATCTTCTAAGATTAATTTGGAGATGACATGTTTAGACTTCATCTAAAACAAGGATTTATTCAGCTTTGAGAAGGGCATCGGGATGTAGCCTTTGACTTCCCCTGTTTGGTATACTTCCACTACAAATGTCGACTTTGATTAAGTGAAATCTTTGCTAAAGTAGCCTGCTGTCAATAACTTCTGCATCACCAAGAGAAGTCAGGAAAGGACCACAAGAACAAAGCACGGTATTTCAATCAGATGGAGACATTCTTCAAAGTTCTACTAGTTGACTAAGACTTCACTGTTTCTCCCTTATGCCCTTTGCATATGTTGATGCTTTTATACTATTTGCCTCCAAACACCATCTCAGCTGTGCTTTCAGAGAACTCGTCCTGGGAATATTTAAGGTGGGGGCATTCGAGGCTGGGCACATATAAGATGGATTTGAAACTCTATTTTAGAGAACGTGGTTCCTAAAGTACCTGAAAGCCATTAATAATACCTTAGAAATGCATCTCTAAGAACATTCTCATTGAAAAGACATAAACAAGGATAAAACCATCTGAATTCAAACATGTTTACAGAGTAAGATGGAGTAATAACTCCTAGTGCCACAGAAAATCATGAATGAAGTACTAATTTGAATGCCTGAACATGAAAGATCATTGGATGTCTTACAAATTATTTTCAGGTCACAATCTCTACATTATGTCAATCTACTGAGGATATAAAGATAAGTTTTAGGACTCAGAAAGAACAATTACATATATAGGTAACAGTGCTAAAAGTCTTATGTGTCCCCAGTATGCATGAGTTAAAAATAAATGATTGCAAAATGAAAGGGAGAGAAGTTCATGGCCCCTATGGATTCAATTTTCAGTGCTCAAGAATCCATCTACAGAGTACTACCCACAAGAAGTCAGAAAGGGATTGCAAGAACAATGCACAGTATCATCTCTGCAGATTGCTAAAACAACCTTCACAATTTCTTCAATTTATACAATTCTTTCTCACATAGAACTTGTTCTCTTCAAACAGAAGCACATTATAGACTAATCATTTAAATAAGTTACACTGCAGTCTTGCTGACACAGGACAGGGTTTGTGTACATTTTCAAACTGTTCTTTTATATTTCTGAGAGGGGCCAGATAATGGACCTACATTGTGTCTTAACAAAGAAGCCTGAATCCATTCACAGTCTCAAAAATATCTAAATGCAAGATCCAGATGAAGCATGAGGAGTGTTTAGGGAAAACCTGTAGACATGAAATGATTTCAAATCAACATCCTACAGAATAAGCCATGGGTTAAAATACAAAATGGAAAATGTGGGATCTCCTTATACAAGAACAACTATAAATTTCAAGATGGCCAGACCAAAGCACAAAACCCACATTGGAGTCATTTTATGTAGCACACATACCATAAGCTGGGAAATGATAGTGCTGCTATCCTTCCTTCTCAGTTTTAGCAACCATATCAGCCTCATTCACACAGAAACAAAAACACAAGAAACACTCAATAACAATTTGTTGAATGAAAAAAGATTGATATAATGATGACAATGTATATTTCAAGTTATATATACAAGAGATACAGGGTCTTCTTAGACTGCACCGTAAGCAGAGCAATACCTGGATTCTTTAGGCTACGCGTGGCTTCCAAACCTTTCTAGTTCTGGTTACTTATAGACTTACTTGTTGTATCCATCTTAATTAACATGTATCTTAAAATTTCACATATCTGTGATTTATGCAGGGTTATCCATGAATGTTTTGCCTATCTTATAAAAACACATATACTAAAATATAATACAAGCATTAGCAAATTCAGGATTAGGATCATACTGATAAAAAATAACTGAGAAAAGATGAATAAGTAGTGTTGCATCCCGCATGGCTTCAGGATTGACCAGACTCAGGTTAATAGGAAATGAAGAAACCACAGACACAAACATAAAAAAATCTAAATCATATAGGCTTATGCAGACATATCATCTGCCTGGAAATTCAGAGAATTCATTGTACACAAAAGAACAAAGAAATAGCTTTATTATATCTACTTTAATGAGCATATGTGTTTATTATATACAGCTTATTTCAGTATGGAATCTCTGTAGGGGAGCAGTCTCATGCATCAATTATCTGATGGGAAAATGTTGAGCTTGACACTTTCCACATACCCTATCACCATCCATACTTACACCACATGAAGGCTTCCCATTCCCACGAGCCTGACCCAAGTAAGGTCTTGTCATTTTCAAGGGTCTGAGGCTTTGCGGCTCTTGACACGGCTATGCTCCAGTCAAATATCCACATTCATTGTGGACTTCATCTGATCCCCTGCCAATCAACAGCCTCAGCTTAGAGAGGAGTTCTGAGGAAGGGGTGTTTGGGGAAAGGTAAAATAATGACTCAAGATCAATCATGGGTACAAGCTGACCGTCTTGTGTTCTGCTTGAGACAGCTCTGCAGAGATCTCTTTGCAGCTCTTGCAGACCAAAGCTCAATCTTTTATTTGCATATCAATGCAATTGTCCACCCCAGGTTCCTTTTTGATTTTCCCATGAATTAGAATTTTATGAACTTAGCCCCTTGATTCTTAGTAAAGACAGCAAGTATATTTGTTTAAGCATAATAATGAGTTTAGAGATCTGCCTGCCTTTGTAAGTGCAGACAGTAAGCTAGCTTCATGGTATCTGGCTCTGAGATCACCATTCCTATCATGCCTGGGCCTAAACTATCTGTGTCCCAGGTTCCCTTGAACTCAGGAATCTGCTTTCCTTTGTAAATACAAACAATAAGCTTAACTGGGTGGGATCTTGCCCTGTGATCACCACTTCCCAAATCTCTTTATATCCTTCTTTAATATCTTTCTGACAATCTGGCTAACAGTGCAGCTGCTTCTGTTCTTTTAGATCCATGGAGCACCTCATATAGTTAATATTACATTCTTATAGTTTGCATAGTTGAGAAATTATACATTGTTAAAGTCAAGTTTTCAAAGTTCTTTGCCACAGCCTTAAATGCTGTCCTGTCCTGAAAGTTACAGCATTTACCATTTTGCTAAGGACATTAGACACAGTCTCAACTACCAGACTGGTACTGTTTCTAATTATCATTGAATCATTAACCTTGGCAGGCAGAACATTCCCCAATAACCTTGGCTGGGAGAATATATCCCAAAGAGGAGCATAAAGTAAATTATGTACAATATTATTCAAACAAGCCTTATACCAAGCAACCATGTGCACTCCTGGAGGCCCACATCCTGCTATCTCTACACCAGAGGCAGGAACTGTGTCAAGTTGTCCCTTCCACATGGCAGGACTTGGCAATCTCTATAAGGTAAAATGAAATCATTAAAACTGCTTATATCTAATAAACTAGTACACATGTTTAAATTGACATTACAAAGAGATAGGGAGAGAGTGAAAGGAAAAGATGAGACAAGGAAATAGTACAATGAGTAACAAAATAATAAATGAGGAATAAACATATTGAATAATTTGCTTATAGGCAACATGTTGCTTTGTTGTGCTTACTTTGTTTTTCTGTGAGACATGTTCTTTCTCTGACAATAAATAGAATTTAGAATTCATTTCATTTATTCATTTTGAAGCACTGCTAGGATGTGAAAGGTCCTCCAGTCAATGGGGGATCCTCTTAGTCAATATAGGGAATACCTAACATAAACAAGGTGTTAAACTTACTCAAGTTATGGTAGTGAACCTCATAAATTTGTTTAAGTCAAAATCCAACCCTCCATTGTAGGAAGAGGACATATATACATATATATGCATATGTACAAAACTACTTAAAATGCTTTACACAATCAGTTTGTAGAAAATATTTTTTAACTTTACCCTATTTCTATAATCTTTCCTAATCTTTTTATAATTATACTATCATTATAAAAATTGGGAAGCTAGATTTTAAGAGAAGACTCTGAGGAGATGGTAGCTGTGTGAAACTCTACCTCAAAAATGAGATTCATCCTGATTCAAATATCATTGATATGCATATATGCATGGTAGCTCTTGCTTTTTTTGTCTGTTTTAGAGAACCCCAGCTGGTTGTCTTCTCTCTCTCTCTCTCTCTTTCATATGAGAAAGAAACTTTCTTGGAGAGATAGAGATAAAACATTTTCTGATCTTACTGTCCTCCAGATCCACTTTTGAAATCTTTAAGGCTAGGCCATTCTTTGCTCAACATTATGCCATTTCTGATTCAATGGTCTTTACAGAACTTTCTCTGAAGTTCATCCTTCTAAGAGCTGGATCCCTTGCTTCTGTGAATATCTTTTGGATTGAGACTGGCTAAAGGCTATCTTATCATGCCAATGTCTCTGAAATAAAAGTGTTTGCTTTAGTAACATGTACCTGAGATTTTTTTCAACTATCCAAAGAAACTGAGGCTGGAAGAGATGAGAAACAAACTACCAAGGTTCCAGGAGTTCATCATTCTAAGTGATGGTCATTTTCAGGTTTGCATTAAAGGAATCTCAATAATTTTTAATTCTGATCTTTTGCTCACCATATTAAATAATATAATTTAGAATCTTTAAGTATTAATACTTTATTCCATAGAAAAAATGATCTCTGTCTGCCTGCCCGTTTGTGTATCCTCAAGGTTATTATGATATTATCACTGTTACTATTATTTTTGTTGTTGTTTTTGTTGTTGTTACTGTTATATTGCTTGGCTCCTTCATATATTATAATTGAAGCTGGCTTCAAGGTCAATAATAAAAAGATGCTAAGCTGTAGTTCTCATCTTTCCCAATGCAGAGACACTTTAATACATTTCCTCATACTGTAGTGACCCTCAACTGTAAAATTTTTTTGGTGCTACTTTGTAACTATAATTTTGTTTCTGTTATGAATTGTAATATAAATATATATGTTTTCCAATGATCTCCATGAAATGGCATCTGGACCTACAGGTTGGAATTCACCATGATGAAGAAAGAGAAGGAGCAAGCAATTTTTTACTTAATCTGAAGTGAAAATTTTGTCTCAAGTTCTATGAAGCTTATAACTGTTTAACATGATTAGTTTCCACTGGGCATTTTGTGAACCTCAGAACTCTTACACAGCTATCACACACATTATAAGGAATTTATACACAGTTTCATTTGAGAAGTGGATCAGCGACTTTTCTATGATCTCTTGACGATTTTCTTGGTCGGCTTCCAATTCCCATAATCATTGTCTCTTGAATATGGTCTACATACACTACAGTGAGTCTATAATATTTATTCTCTTGTGAAAATTATTGTAGCTTCTACTGTTTAAGTACTAAGCTAGAGTCCTAGAACAACAACTTCCTTCTTTTTCTCTGTTTCTCTGTTTCTGTCTCTCATATGTGTGTTTTTTTCTAACTGGGCAATTAAAAGTATTTATGTTTCAGAACCACATTTTAGAACTTTAGTCCTCAGTTATATGCATTTGGCAAATAAAAATCAGTTCAGCATTTCAAACACAGTGTATAGGGGAACTTCTGTACATATTTAGTCCTCCTTTCCTTTATAATAGAGTGAAAAAGGGCCCCCCAAAAGACTGGTTAAGGTCTAAGATGGAGAGTGTAGGAGTATAAGGAAACAAAAAGGGAAATAAAACAAGATATTATCCAGAGTATTATTGATCTTACATACTGATATCTCATGGCACTTGACATCCTACATGTGATTATACCACCAGAAAAAATCTACCCACATACAATGTACACCATGAAAGCTCATATGTTTGCAAATTTAAGTATTTTTTAAAAGCTCTAATTGTGAAATTCTGAACTTTTCCTTTCTGAAAATGCTTACTTGAAGTACATTTGGCAGTTAATGCCAACCCTTATATAACAACTATACAAAACTTTATTATTTTATGTATTTATCATACCACACTTTACCATTTATAAATACAACTTTCCAAAATTTCACACATTCAGATATTTGTTTAGGTGAACTTACAGGAAGGTTTTTCTAGTAATGTTTCTACTTATAGACAACCATAGGCAGAGCAAAATCAAGTGGAATATAACAATAACTCATGGAGTCATCACTATAAGATTGGGAGAGCCACCTGTCTTAATTCACAGACAGTTTTACTCATCCTAATTGCACTAGCCATTAGACACCTATTATACCTTATAACACATACAGGACTCCCCTTGAAGTAGACACGTTAGGATTATACTCTATACGTCATGGACACTCGTGATATTTTCCTTTATGTATAAAAAAATAATTTATTTTGTTCTTTTTGTGTTTCTGTATGTTCTTGTGTATGTATATCCACGTGAGTGCTGATTCTTGCATAGGACAGAAAGGATATGTGGTCCCTTGGAATTGTAATTACAAGCAGTTGTGAGCCACCTGATATACGTACTGGAATCCAAACTTCAGTTCTTATCCATACCACTAAGTTCTCTTAATGCCCGAAGCAACTCTCCAGCACCTACATGACATATTAATATCATGCAGATATTAACTGCATCTGAAAACTGGATTCATTCACATAAATTATCATAAATAAATCTATGCAAGATATGTTTATATTTTTACTTTTTGTTTTGTTTTGTGACTTTGGAGAATATACTAAAAGTAGATGATTGGGAACATCATATAAATTTTTCTTAGGGGAGTTACCAATTAGGATAAGAAGGGGAGAGCTAGCCATATGCAAATGTTCATTGCTAGGAAAGTTCTAATGGCTCATTTCACGGATAATAATTGCCTATGATATAAAGAGTAAAGTTCTACTAGAATACAGTGTTGTGTTAGCCAAACGCACTCTCTAAAGACCAAATTGTGCCTCGTTTGGGCTGGTTCAGTAGGGGTGTAAATTACATGATTTAAGATGTTTTCTTGTTAATTTCTAAAACTCATGAATGTCTGGTAGGTGCAGAGATGCATTTGTGCCCTATGGAAGTGGTTGACTTCACATAGAGAACATTTTGCCTGAACAGCTTTTCCAATTGATAAAACTGAATTATGGAATGGAAGTGGACTGAAACTTGGTTATTTCTAGTTAAATATTTTATGCCTGATCTGTTGCAGCATATTCTTTGGAAAGAAAAACATATGTATATTTATTTCTATGCAGAGCCTCTCCTATTTCTTGAGAAAGCATTTCAGGTATTTGCTCCTTAGCTTGTGATATTTGAAATATAAATTCTGAATTCCTGGCTTATCAATAAAAACACATTGACTTTCACGGAGGTTGTCTGGTGAATTCTAGTACAGAAGGAGTAGCAACATTGACTTACATTGTGCTCACAGCTGATAAACTGCAGTTGCTAACAGTTTGTTAATTAAATCTTATTTAAGCTTTGTCCTTCCTGCTTAGAAATAGGAACTCTTAACATTTGAGGCTGCAATTTGCATGCATCAGTCAACACAAATGCTGAACAAAGTGCTTGTTTAGGTAATAAGATAAGGAGGCACCACTTCGGAGCTCTAACGCCTCAAAGGCAACATTTCCCATGATTCCCTGCTGCTGCTTGTTCAGGCAGCTCTGTGGTTTGCGCTGCATATTAATTTCTGTCTGACACGGGAATTGAATTTGTACTGTACATTTCATTTCTTCACAGATTTAGATTTATTTCATGTTCTCTGCTTTTAATTAACTCTCTGGCACAGCTGCTGGACAGGATAGAAAAACTCATTGCTCTCCCTGTGTTATGAGTACACTACCAATCATTTGCCACTTAGATGGTGGTGCAGGAGCTATCAGTTTCTATGGCAACCAGAGCCGTGGTGATTGATTCTTTGCCAGTATGGCATCACCACAGGGAGTGCAGCTTGTGATTTTTGTATGCTCGCAACATCCATCTAATTAAAATAGGATTATGGACTCATCCCAGTGCATGTTCAACAACTACACTGCAATCCATTTATGTGAATGTCAACACAATTAAATACAATGGTCAGAGTGTTTATGAAGAAATAGTAGTATAAGTCTTTGGGAAGAAAGTGCTCAAACACCCCGTTTGGGTTGTATTCTCTTAAATTGTAACCCTCAACGTGCACAGTCATTTCATACATGAAAATCATAGGAAGACAGGCCAAATCATTTTACTTCAATTGATACAATGCTGGCTGAGTCTAGAATGTTATACTAAGCTTTTATGGGAATTTTGTTATTAATTTAATTTTCTATGAATTACTTATTCATCAACAGCAGTTACTCTTGTGATTGATTTCTCTTTCAGTGGCATTTCTCTTCTCTCTCCTGGAGCATTCCTCAAGTATTTACCAGTTGTGTGGAAATTAGGAAAGTTTTACCTATCAGGTGAGATGAACGATGTAATGCTCACAGTAATGTGTGAACGCTTCCAATGAATTAAATAGTTGTGGGAATCATGAAGAGATAAATGGGAAAGCAAGCCCTTAAGCTACTTGTGAGCAGTATGCAAAGTGAAAAGGAAGAACAGAGGGTGGCAGATCATTTACCAATGTTGGTTTATACAACACAGGTTTTGCTGGACAAGGCTGACAAGAATTCTGTTAACATGAAAAATAACAGCTGCACTGCATAATAGTTCCTTGTCCATCTGTGCTTCATTTTGCAATGTGTTTTTATGTTATAGAAGATGTGATTAAGCTGTATATATGTATGTGTTCAGTAGATTGTATATTTGCTGTCAAAATATTATTCATTTTATAGCACATTTCTTTTTCCTTCACATTTTATATGAAGAATTTACACATTCAAATGTTACTGTTAGAGGCATTTCTGGTTAAATTTTAATTATTAGTACTATGCTTTCCTAAAGTTCCATTACATTTCAAAGTTCTCATAAAATGACAGTAAAATTACTCCCAAAGCAGAAAATTTGTAAAATGACAAAAAATATATAAAACATTTTGACTGGGAAGAGAAAAGGGATTCTAATTTCAGGTATGATATGATGATTTCCTGAGATAAAATTGAAGGGGGGGAGTTATTCACAGAAGGAAACTTGCAAAAAACACATTACAGTATCACCAGGGATAAACAAATATTAGAGGAGATATGGTCTAATGTTCTTTCCCTTGGCCATACATATTTTTATCGTCTGTATGTATTCATTCTAGATACTAGGAACTTAGCCCCTACGGATAGAGTCATTGCCATTTGTTCGTAATTGATTAGGGAATGATGATGATAAGCACCAATTCTAATTTCCCTGAAAGCAGTATCATTCATCCCATAAAATATCACCTTGATTTTTCAGGGTCCTTTGTTAATACTAATATTTTCTTTGAGCCTTCCAAAGTTTCTGTTAACATACTTTTAAAGTTTTTGTTAACAAGTCAAAGAGGTAATCTTGGAGTATTCCTTTTGACTAAGACTTTATATGATAAAGTCTTATATAGGATATGGTTAGGTAATTTCAAAGGTTTTCTCATTTGAAGTTACATTACTTATAAACTAACGATCTTTTACCTTTTCTATTTTCTAATTTAATAGCAAAATACCTTCTTCACCACTCTCAAAATGTCATCTTAGAAGATAACATAGAATGTTCTGCATGAGAAATATAGGAAGTATATTTCAGGATTAATTTGCATATTAAAGTTGGGTATTTTAATGGGATATTTAATTAATAAAAGAATAATCACAAATGTTATCACACTAAAATATTAGATATATCATATCTTTTTCTCTCTATAAGCATCTAACATTCCAAAAATGAATTGTCATTTAGTGTAATATAATCAACATATTGACAGTCATTTTCTTTAGTCACAAAGTCAACTAAAGTATGGCTGGACGTGTTTCATGATATTTAAAATTGTAGAAAAATAAAAATAGTTTCATGAGTTTAGAATAGTCCTAAAAGATAAAATATGTCCTATTTTCTGAAAGCTATCACAAGTATAATTTAAATTCTTCTTGTTTTATAGACTTTTATGGACCATGACATCTGTGGTGGTATCACATAATTTGTCGAAAAGAAGAATATGTACTATATCAAAACACTTCTTTGTTAAGAATTTGTTTTTTAAGATTCTTAGAGCAAAAATTGAAGAAGTAAAAATCTGATTTTAGGTTTGATTAAGTTACATTCCAGATGGTTGGAGACATATTTGACTACGCAGGAGCCATGTTATTCTGACAACATTTTTTTTATATGTATGATTTAACTTTAGAGATCCCAGGGAATCATTATCTTACTACCTACATCAGGGACCAGCTGTCTAATCAAAGATCTACACGCAAAGTATGCAGATTTTATTCAAAATTTGATAACAAGGTAAAAATAAGATATACACTCCCTACTTATTTCCAAAGATAACAACTTATTGAAAGAAATGGACACTCCTTAAAATCATCAACAGTAATTTTACTATAAATTTGTTTAATTGAATCAGGATGTCTTAATGAGGGTTTCTATTGCTAAGATGAAACAACATAACCAAACAGCAAGTTGGGGGGCGGGGAGGAGAGTCTTATTTGGCTTACACTTCCACATTGCAATTCATCACTGAAGGAAATCAGGACAATGACTTAAACAGGGCAGGAGCCTCGAACAGGAGCAAGAGCTGATGCAGAACCTATGGAAGGGTGGTGCTTACTAGCTTGCTCCCTGTGGCTTGTTCAGTGACTTTCTTATATATTCTAGGACCACCAGCCTAGGATGTCACTACCCACAATTGGCTGGCCCATCCCATCAATCATTGGTAAAGAAAATGCCTTACACCTGGATAAAATGAAAGCATTTTCTAAATTGAGTTTCCCTTCGTTCAGATAACTTTAGTTTGTGTCAAGTTGATATACAACTAGCCAACTTACAGAACAAATGGAACACCTCTGAGGTGGTAATTTTCATGTAGTGTCTTGTCACCTTTTTGCATTTCCATATAAGTTACCTGAATTCATGATGAACTGTGTCGATACAAGTCTAGGGACAAAGTCACATCAGAGACAATAGCAAAGAATAAGGTAAAATATGCATAGATTAAAATTATAATTATATGACTTTAATACAGAAATGGTAAATATTTGAATTGATGGATGGATAGGCAGAAGATAGATTTAAAAATAAAACAGAGACAAAGATAGATAAATGGACATGGTTGTATGCTATTGATTCATGGCAATACCAGTCAAAATTCCAAGCCCATTCTTAGACATAGAGAAAACAATCTCAAATTTTATGGCAGCACAAAAATACTAAAGGAGCAAAGTTAAAGGAAAAGAGTACTATAGGGATATCAACATATTTGATTTCAAATTATACCATAGAGCCAGTTATAAAAGCAGCATGATACTGGCACACACAGAGAGATGTTAAGTCTACACAATTATAGCAACCTCATTTTTGAAAATGACACCAAAAATATACATTGCAAAGAAACTGTATCTTCAACAAATGATATTAGAAAACTAGGTTTACAATGTGCAAAAAATTAAAATAAATAAATAAATAAATAAATAAATGCATGCCTGGACCCTTATCTCAACTACTATACAAAACTCAATCCCAAATAGATCAAAGATATCAATCTAAGACTGGATACCCTTCAACTGCTAACGGGACACATATAGAATACACTATTACTTCTGGGCATGCCTACAGAATTCCTGGTTAAGTCTCTGAAAGTGCAATAAGACCAATAATTGAATAATAAAATATCATATGAAAAACAATCAAACAACGCAATTAAAGAAAAAACGTGTTTAGAAGTGTTGTTTAACTTCTAAACATTGCATTGCTATATAGCTTTCTTTCTGATAGTAACTTCTAGTTTATTCTATGATAGTTTGATAGCATATTTTGTGTGATTTCTATTATTTTATATTTGGTAGTTTGTGTAATGACACTGATTATGTTCTACTTGGTAAATGTTCCACATGAGCTTGATAAATGCACAATAAGTTGTTTTTAAATAAAGTAGTCTACTGTCAATTAGATGCAGTTGACTGATGGTTCTAGCCAATTCAAGTGTTTCCTTGCTAAGTTTATGTTTGCTTTGTCTATTATGAATTAAAATGTGCTAAAGCCGCCAACCAAATAGATGAATTTCTCTTTATCTCCTTGCATTGTACCAGTTTTGTCTCTTGTATTTTGATAGTTAGTGCTAATTGTAATTTGAGGAATGGTGAGCTCTCTTAAACTGAGTTATTGTTAAAGCCATTGAATGATGATCCCTTTTATAGCTGATAATTTTTCTTAGAAAACTATACTTGCTGAAGTTAACCCATATCATCCCGGTTTCTTTTGATAGGTGTTAAATTTACACTGTTTTACCTGTTATGGTCCAAGAATTGTGGAAGAATAATATCCCAGACTTCATTAGTATGTAAAAGCAAGGAGCATTTATTCAGCTGAGTTTTTTGCATGCAGGCATCTCCCAATGACCAGCTTTTATTGTCCGTTAGGGAAATTCCAGGGATGGGTATGTGCCCTTTACCATGATTGGTTAGCTCTATCCCTAGGAATCTGACTGATTCTATAATTGGTTAGGCTCTGGAGACTTCCGAGGGGGTTGCTTTCTTTCTTTCTTTCTTTTTTTTTTTTTCCAAAAGCATTGGAAAAACTTTATTGATTTACAGTATATTCCTGATAAAAGACCTTCAGTAGTTTTTCCTCAGACATTAACTACACGAGGTTCTGGCTTTCCTGTGGCATATTGGTATCCTCTAGAAAGCGTTGAAAATTTCAGTAGATTGAAGCCCTGTCCCATACCACCTAAAGCCTTAGTCTATTCTAGCTACCTATTCGACTTCAAGCCAGATTACAAGCTGTCTTCGGATTAACTGCCCGAGGCTTTGGTTGAGTGACCTCAGGTTCCTGGATCCAGCTTCTCATTTCTAGGAAACAGAAACTTAGACCTAGTCTCCCAAACTGCAAGTTTGCAGCCTGTCATGGAGTCAGCCTGGCTGTCTGTCTAAGTCCTCTCATACCCTTTTCTATCCATAACTGAAAACTGTAGACAATTTTCATATTTTATAAGCAATCTAGTTTGGCCATATTAACATATACCATATTTGTGGGTATGTTGTTTTTTACCTGTTTTATCATATTCTCTCTCTCTCTCTTTCTCTCTCTCTCTCATTTTTTTCTTTTCTGCATCATCAAGTTTGATTTAGACATTTTATGTAATCCCATTTATCCTCTGTTTGTATGTCTTATTTTATTTTTCAAGTCGATTTACCAGTTTGTGAACATTTGCAACTGGCCCAAATACATACTAGATATTAACTAATTAATCAATTAATACCAAAATACATAAATTGACAAGTTATTTTGGAGGGCAATTTTAAAATCAAAGTAAAAGATGACTAGATGACTAACACACATACACATAAATGATGATGCTCATTAGTTAAGTGGATGATTAAATCAAATAAGCAACATATGCTCTCTTCTACAACTCCAAAAGTCAGTTCTGTTGTCCTAGATGCTCTCATACTTTCAAAGCAATGGTGAGTGAGATGGGAACCTTGGCAATTAAGCTTCCTCATCATCATGTAAACCTATAGTAGCAAACAAAGTTGTTTTCCTCAGACATGAGCCTCCATCTTAAACTATGCCTTTTATTTTCAATTTTGAAGCTAAGGTGTGAAAATTCAGTGGAATTTGTTGGTCTTTTCCTACAGCGATTCTCTGTCTCAAGATAGATGCAGATGTCTGGTCACCCTGTGGAAGATTATAGTAGTCCAGCCTTGTGTGGTTTTGCTTCTTTGTGTGGCATGGTCAGATTCTCACGATACAGGCGCTGTTCAGAACACTGATAAAACTGTTTCATTGGGACAGTTTTGTAAGAATATTTTGGAGATATTTCTACTGAAAGTACAAATGAATTCTTCAGTGATCTCCACTGAAAAAAGCCAATTGGACATTTGGGGAAAAAAACAGGAAATTTTAGTATCTCCCTGCTTTGGATTCCCTGTGATGTTTGAATCCTTGAACATTCGCCATGGCTCTCCAGAAAAGTTATCAATTATAGGGTTTATTTTCTTAAGCTAATACTGACTCTAACAATAGCTCCTGATTCTAAAGCTTCCTACAGTGTGTTGTGATTCCCTGTACTTGTCTGTCTGCCCCAATGTAATGTTTGAGCATTTTCTCTGAACTCTTAGATTTTCATAGGATCTAACAAACACTCTTGAGTTTCAGTTTGTGCTGCTCCTCAATGCTTCTAAATTGTAACTAAGATTGTAATTGTAAAATGTAACTAAGGATTTCCAAGTTCCGTATACCTTTCCTGGATGAATGTAGTGCTGTTCTTTATGAATTTTTTGTTTTGAGATCAGAGAAGATGCACATGCTATTGTAATATAAATTTCAAGAATGCTCTGTGGACTCTTTCCCTGATTTCCTTCAATAATATCTTGTAAAACAATGTCACTACCATACCATCCATTCATCTATTTTCACTGATTTGTATTTGTATGTAGGAGCAATGAGTTCAGTGCATCTATTACATGTGCACTTTAGCATACCGACCTTCTTAGCCAAGGCAACAGTACTTCTAATATCATCAGTAATTATAATATTGCTCTTCTATAGCTATACTCACTCATTGAACCTTAGAACAAATAGTCTCTATTTCTATAGCCTGTACATTTTATTTTATTTTACTTATTGTTTTAAGATTTACTTATTCTTATTTAATGAGTACTGCTATTTTGCTTGCACATATGCTTGTATACCTTGTACCTGCTTGGTACCAACAGAGGCTAGTAGATGTTGTTGGATCCCCTAGTTTAGTAATGGAATTAGGGATGGTTATGAACTATCATGTGGAAACTGGGAATCAAATGATGGTAAACGGGAAAAGCAGTCAGTACTCTTAACCACCACACCCTATTTCTAGAACATTTATAATACAGTGAATTTGTATATTCTACCCAAGTTAAATAATTCAGAAAAATGCAAAACAACAAAATGAATTCTAACAAAATTCATATTATTATTTTATATGTTGAAAAGCGCTTTCTCTATACACATATTTCTATATTATACATGAAAGACAGATACTTCCTTTAAATGAATGGTGATCTTACTGGCAGATGTCCTAGGGTATGGTTGCTGAGAGGAAAATCTGCTGATCTACTTATTATTATGGAGCTCCCCTCCTGTTTCTGAATATAGAAGTGTGATGTAAGAAGCCAGTAGATAATGAGGGAAAAATGGACTCTACCTGTGTGGTTAATGGCAGACTCCTTCTATTACCAGGTTCCCACAAACTGGAGGGCACTTTCTTTCCTCAAAGTGAATCAAGATGAAAGCATTTTAGAATGAATGGTCTTTCATGAAGGATTCAGAAAAAAAGATGTTGTACTAGGTTATATGACACTGATGTTTGCTTTTCTAGAATTTCAACTATTACTGTGTAAAATTATATTACCTTTAAATTTCACATAATAATGTGATTCTTTGTATTGTTTTAATATATTATATACTGTATATTATATATTGCATTTGCTTATATAGTACGAAAATTCATTTAAATAGGTTAATTTAATGGGACATGCTAAGCATTTTCTGAAGTATTTTATCATGAAAAACCTTAGCTATCTCAGGTATGAAAATATACCTGAATTGGTCATCATATCTATCTCACTTAAATTACACAGAGCTTCAATTAATATATGAGTGTAAAAACAGGAAAAGTTGAATCATTCAAAATATATGTGGATCAGACTAACAAAATTAAAATAAAAACTTTTTATTTAGGACACACTTCCTTCTTTCTGCATCTGTACTTTGCAGTTTCATGTTCAAAGAATAGACAGATGTTACAGAGGAAATCTGTGCTTAAATGCACTGAGTAACTATACACTCAGTAACTAATCATTTCCTCTGAGAACAAAAGTCTGCTAAATACAACACAACACATTCCCTCACACACATTGATTGAATGCCAAAAAGCTCTAAAGACATTGCAATCTGAATACTCAGGGATCCTGAAAAAGGAGATGATTTCATCAGAACCCACAACACAAGAGAGCGAAAAATAGGCTTTTGAGCATTATAATGTCAATATGCGAGAGGGATTTAAGTTTATACAATTATATTGATTCCAAAAATATTTTATCTTTGATAGTATTTCACTTCTATATTATCTTCCTATAGAATATATATGGAAGAGAGAATTTACACACACACACACACACACACACACACACACACGCACATGAGCATTTTCTCACGAAAATAGATCAAATATAATAAAAATGAGTGTTTATTATTAGCTTCTGAAGCAGAAGACAATTTTCATAAAATAAAAAATTACTTTAAATATAGGAAAATGTAAACCATGACAGCAGTTAGGTGTCTTCTTTGTATGATACTTCATGTCTGAATTCTTTGAATTGTTCTTGTAGGGTCTCAGGTGATATCACTTATGCCAATTGATACAGATATTTTAGGGGAAAACAGAAGTCTGTATAAAGGTAAGCATGGGATGAATCTCAAAGCTCCTACCCTTGTGTGGGTAATAGAAATAATTACTTTCAGACATATCACTGAACTGGGCACAGTTGGCACATGGGATTCAGCCAGGTGTTGTATGTGACAGGAAATGTGCTGACTGATTAGAAGGACCAGAGTCCAAGTACAGCAATATTCCCTCTTAGATGAGATGAGGGAAGGGAATTTGGAGATGCCATTTAAATTTACATCTGTGGCCAACACACGCCAGTGTTTCAAGATGATTTTGCTAATCACATGGAACTATTCAGTGCATGTGCTAATGAAAAGACAGAAAAATGGTGATTTTTTTTTTCCCTCAAACAAAACAAACACTGTCCAACTTGGTTTTATTGCAATCAATTCAGTTGAAAAATTCATTTTCTTGGTTACATTTCTCTTATGACTGTATAAACACATTTTGTTTCATTTGCTTCTATTTGAAGTTAAATATTTCCTGCAAGCATACTATCTCATTGTGATTTTTCATTGTGACAATCCAGACTTTCCTGGACGTTTTATGATTCCTAAAGTACCCTTGTGCTCAAGAGTTTCTAGCCACAAAGTTAAAACCCTTTTGTGTTTATTTATATAATCATTCCATTTTTAATTATTTACTGATTGTTTTAAGGATTTATTTATTGTTATTTCAGGTGTATGAAAATTTGTCTGCATGTTTGTGTGTGTACTACATATGTGTCTCTGGTGCCTATATGGACACCAGGAAAAGGTGTTGGATCCCTGCTCCGGAGCTATAGACAATTATGAACTGCCATGTGCGTGTTAGGAACTGAATTCAGGTCCTCCTCAAGAGCAAATTGTGATCTTAAGTGACGAGCCAACTCTTGAGCTTCATGATCATTGACTCCTGACCCATATTAAGAATTTGTGAATATCAATAATAATTAGTATTCATTGAAATAAACAATAGACCACACCCATATCAAGCATTCCAGATTCATTATTTAATCATTTAAGTAGAGGGGACTTTTGAAATTGATACTATTGTTGCAATAATCACTGACTAGAAAAGGACCACCAGTTAAGGGGCTTTTTAAAGCTATGTGGAATGGACATGGAGGAGCAAGGACTTTTGAGATCATAGTATATTGTAGGACATTCTCTCAAGGATGGATACATTGAGTATTATTTCTCACATAGGTGGTTCACAATATCTTTTCAGACAAAACATTTGATGAAGTTTATGTTCCTAATAATAGTGATTTTGCTTATTCAAGAGACTCTCAATTTCTACTAATGTTAAGAAAATCAAAAGTTAATTGGCATTATTTCATATTCTATATTGCTATCAGTATTTAAAAACAAAACAAAAAAACAAAAAAACTAATGCTGGGCTTTGAAGAAGCATTAACTAGGAAAGTCACAATTACCTGACTATCAGAATATTTAATGCTTTTTCTCATGGCATATATCTATTGAAGTCATATCTTTCTTAATATATGTATATATTTGATATTATACAATATCAATTTTGTATAATATATATTTTAATATTATACATTTAAACAAATAGAAAAACAAGCTTTGTTACCCTTTAGTTTGTGAACAGAAGTGTTTTGTAGACCTTAAGAAAATGCAAAACGAACTATACATGGTGACATATGTCTACAGCCTTAGCACTTGGGTAGCAGAAAAAAAGAGGATAGAAAGTAGACGCAGGAGGATTGCCACAAATTTAAAGCTAGTCTGATATGTACAGCAAGGTCTAAGCCATCCAGAGTTGCATACTAAGACAGTCTCCACAGTAGCACATTTAGTATTCTGTTTGAAAATTAAATTTTATAAAAAGTTGTGTGTCAACAGATAATGGATTGGATTTATTATTGATAATTTAACTAAATATTAAGTAGATACTTTAAAATTTAACATTTGCTTCTGTAGATATTGACCGATACACTTCAAACAGAAGTTTTTACTCAGTAACTGTTTATCATAAGGAATTCAGACAAAAAACTTCTGTGGATTCACTTTGCTAGCACATCCTCTGAAGAAACATAACTTGTCTACAATTCCTGCCCATGAGTCAAGAAGCAATCTGTGCTTTTGCCTTTTTGTTCTCATTGAGTCATACTCTAGCTCTCCCACAGAGATAGAGGATGATGTTAACACACCATGGCTTTCAGATTGGTAGGATTTTCTTCACCAACCTCAGCATTTTGAACTATATTTAAGAGGGAATAAAAGAGCTTTGATATTTTGTAAGTTAAAACAACATAGAGTTAGGCACTAAAGACTGTGCAAGTTATGTTGTGTAGCATGGACTGCCAGGGAGATGGATTCATGTGTGTGTGTGTGTGTGTGTGTGTGTGTGTTTTATGAATAAATGTCAGAAGCAGTCAAACAGAATGGGGTTGAAGGCCATTTACAATGGTTAGCACTATATTGAATCTTTGTAGTAAGCAATAGAAATAAGGTAAATTTCAAAGTTCAAATAGCACCACTTAGAATGGTTCTTAACCTTCCTAATGCTGTGTCCCTTTAATATAGTTAGTCATGATCTGGTGATCCCAACCATAAAATTATTTTTGTTGCTAGTTCATAATTGTAATTTTGCTTCCCTTATGAATTATAATGTAAATATCTGTGTCTTCTGGTGGTCTTAGAGGATGCCTGTGAAAGAGTTGTTAGACCCCCAAAGAGGTTTTGACCCATAGGTTGAGAACCATTGACTTACAAGCAGATATGAAATAGATACACAGATCAGGAATGGGAGGTATGGACAGATTTCCACAGACTCTCAACACATTTTGGAGAATTTTTAAAATTTTTATTGTTAAAATTACCAAGAAAATTATGACAGTAAAAATTCAAAATGCAAAATAAAAAACTCTGTTTCTTTTAAAATACATAATCTAAATACAAGTTTTTGAAAGAATATCATTACTAACTCCAAACATATGTAGGATATGTTTTTACAAATGTTTTTCCCATAATTTACACTCTATTAGGACAAAATTATCTCTTTTTATTCATTTTTGCAACTTTTAGACCCCACAGACTTATTATTTATTTTTATTGTATGTGTATGTATGTAACCCAAATGTATGTTGGTGCTAGTGGAAGCTGGACTTGGATTTATAGACAGTGCTGATTTACCAGTGTAGGCACTATTAACTGAACCCAGGCTTTTTGCAGTAATAGCAAGTGTTACCCACTCATCAATCTCTTCAATCCTTTCCTAGATTCTAGAATATATTTTGCATATACCATATGTTAAATAAATGTCTAAATAAATTAATGATTTTCTTAAAATAAATAAATAAATATGTCTAAAGACATAGTTATCCAAACTAAATTTCCTTCAGGAAAATATACTTTAATATCTTAAACAGATTGCTTACTCTCTTAGGGTTTGGGATTAAAAGGACCAAGAGTCCAGGCTATTTGACATCCTGATACAAATTTAGACAATTGTATTATTCACTTTTCTGTTGCTATAATAAAACATGTTGACTAAAAGTGACATATAGAAGTCTACTTGACATGATTCCAGATGAATAAGAGCCCATCATGGCAGGACAGCATGGTAGCAAGCAAATGAGTGGAGGGTGTCAAGGGCAGGAAGCCGATGATCACAAATTTTACCATAAGCAAGAAGCACAGAGAGAATTTCCAGTTCTGGAAGTACATTAAGGTTATGAATGCTCAAAGCTCCACCTTTCATGCCTGTCAGTGACATCCTTCCTCTAATCAAGGTTGTGCTTTCTAAACCTCCCCAACAGAGTCACCAACTAGGACCATGCATGCAAATTAGGAAACCCATTGTATTAGTCAGGGTTCTCTAGAGTCACAGAACTTATAGGTAGTCTCTATATAGTAAGGGAATTTGTTAATGACTTACAGTCTATAGTCAAACTCTCCAACAATGGTCAGCAGTAGCTGTGAATGAAAACCCGAGGATCTAGCAGTCTCTTAGTCCCACAAGGCTCCCAGGTAAAGAAGAGTGAATTTTCCTCCTTCCAATGTTCTTATGTAGATCTCTAGCAGCAGGTGTGGCCAAGATTAGAGGTGTGCTTACCACCACACCTGAAACTTCTGTCTTCCAGACGCACTATCTAGATCACAGGTGAGCCTTCTAATTCTGGATTGTAATTCACTCCAGATACAGTCAAGTTGACAATTAGAAATAGCCACTACATCCATGAAGGACATTTCTCTCTCTCTCTCTCACTCTCTCTCTCTCTCTCTCTTTTTTTTTTTTTTTAAAGAAAATACCTAACAACAATAGTCAGGTAAACAAGACCCACTCCAGAACAGAATTCTAGAGGAATTTTAGTTAATGCATTTATAATCAATTTATTTCACCTAACTGATGTACTTTTAGTAACATCATGTTGGGTATTAGTATGCCCTTATAACTTGCTAGGGCACAATTTTGATGTCTCACTTAAAACTTCCAACTGCACTAAGCTACTCCATGGTTCTGAACACCGCAGAACATCTCAGTGCATCAATAGAACCACTCAGAATGTTGAATTATGGTATCTCAGTCTACCTGTGGCATTTTCCCTGAAAAACACAAAGACACAGTAGGTATATACCAGAGTACTACCAGGGTACTGTTTCAAAAATTCTGCACTATAAAGCACTCTGGGTAACCCTTCTAAAAACAAATGGAAATAATTATTGTTAACATATTTTCTGACAATGTGAGAGAATTTTTCATTTAGCTTGCCCCTCTTGAAAATCCCACCTGAGTAAAGACCATACCCTGCATCTTTCCTTACCCTACATTAACAGGAAACAGCAAACACACTAGTGAAATGACAGACAACTGGAGAATGCTGAGTTATGGATTTTTATAATAGGAGTTGTTCTTCCAAGTGCTGTATTATCTGTCTTCATGGGAAGCTTTGATGGCATGGGAAGTTCAGATGTCTTGAGTGACTGCGCTCAGATTAATATGTTTTCTTTTAAATACATGAAGGGTCAATAGGTCAAGTCTACTTAAAATAGGGCCAGCATATGTGTCACTATGTTCTAGGTCAGAATAAGTTGATATACTCACCTTTTAGAAAGCCTATATTCTAGTAAACAAAAAATTCATATATACTTTGGGGTTGGTATTCACATATTAATTAGCTAGCTGTTATTAAAATGTGTTATCTTCAATGAATAATGGTTATATAAAATTATCTACTGTAATTTTAATGCTTTTATAAAGAAGGCAAAAAACAATCTGTAGTTTTAGTGCAACACAATACCAAACATTTCCCACTTGGCATAGATCAAATTAAAATTTACTTTTAATCATAGGTATAACATTGAGCCATAAAAAATGAATATATATATATATATATATATATATATATATATACATACAAATATACATAATGTGTGTGTGTGTGTGCAACATATACAAGTAAAGGGTTCATTGTTTTTTAATGAAAGCAATAATTTATCAAACCCCATAACAAGTTGAATAGATTAAAATGTTTCATGATTACAGTGCACTAATTTGTTTCTTTGAGAGTTATTTATGGAGAATCAAACCTACGTAGACATCTCTTAAAGTGTATTGCTCTACAACAATGTTTAATTTTCCTCTCCAATATCAAGAAATTACTATTATTTTTCTCAAGCATAAATTTTAAGGTTCTGTGACTTCAGGTTACAGCACTTTTGAATTCCCATCATCTGACACTTATTGGCACTGAGCCTACACAGGTCAAGCTGCCTGGCAGTTAGCTATGGGTAGGTAGATAAGGAACTCATAGTTACTACCACTTACTACCAAAATACTGGCAACAAATAGCTTCTGGGTTAGGTGGAGGCACTGAGTCCATGTGTACTCGTTGGTAAATTCACCAGGTGCTAATGGATAATTCCAAACCCATGGCATACAATTGATCCTACTTAATTCTATGTGAAACCAACCCAAAAATGTCATGAATGTGGGAAAGAGCTTTATATGGAAAAAGAAAGCCAGGCAATAATCTGAATAAAATTAAAGTGGAGGAGAATAACAAAAATCATTGTGTAAAATGTATGAAAAGTGTAAAAAAGTCAGTTTATTGATAATAATAACATGATTTTAGTACTTCATGTGAATCCATTTGGCTGTATGACAAATTCCTTTAATAGTTTTCTTTGTAAATTGATTACTTCTCTTCTTTTATAAAATTTAAACTACTTACTTGCAGTGAGATTAATAACTATTATTCTGTTCTCCATTTTTAAATTCTATAAACCAGAGGGAAATGAATCAATTTTGTATCCATTGACTTCATGAGTTAAGTACATGTTTTTTAAGCTAATCTGTTGATTAATGAGCTTTGATACTTAGTTTTACAACTCAAGTATACTTATTTATGTCTATAATATGTAATGTATTTGGAGTAATACTTCTGTTAATCATGATACTTTAAATGCTGAGCCTTTTACAAACATAGCCCATTGTTAATAAACAATCATAAATGCTAGCAAATAAATCTCCCTTTTCATCCAGTGACTACATCATTTTCTTATAAAAATATTTTCACATTTTTCCTGAAAATAATAGATGTTCCCTAGATGGAAGCATTTTTGTCATTCCCTATAATTCGTAATCTCTGAGTAAAAATGCAAACATAAGGCTTTCCAGGTATTATTTCCTTGAAACCATAAATCTCTGTTTCATTATTTAGATGTGTGATTATCTTACCTATTTAAAGAGACAAAAAAAAAAAAAAGTGAACAAATCCAAAGACTCAACTGCCCATTTTGTCTCCTGCCACTCTTAAATATTTGCTTAGCTCCCCAATAGTCCTAACAATGGGAATAGCTCTAATCCAATTGAAAATGGAAAGAATATTAAAAAAAAAAAAGATAGTAAAGTAAATGAAAGAGAAAAGATACTTTGGAATAACATTTATTCTAATCTCCATAAACTTTGAAAGGAATGATCTGGTAATTCAAAGCATGTATTTTAGTACAATTATAGAACCACTGTAACAAACCCATCAGTTCTCTGTAATACAACAGATAATTCTAGAAAAGAAGTGTAATAATGGCAATTGTAATTAAAATAGATGTCAAATATAACTTCCAATGGAAAAGACGTGAAGAACATAGGATTTTGTGAGATCACTCATGTTGCTTCCAGGGAGGGATCTAGGGCAATGATCAAAATTGTGATTGAAGAAAGATAGAAAGACAATAGAATATACCATTCGTGGATGGCAGAAAACAAACAGGACTCCTTTCCTCACTATAGAAATAACAAATATGATCATGATTATTATTTATTTTTGATGACTATTTTCCCAGTTCATCTTAAGTGACCTTTCTCAGGGTAGCAAGTTTCCAATTTTTTATTCTACTGTCCCAATCTAGAAGCTCACTACTCTTGGTTTCAGTATAATATGTATGTTCCCTAGATTTCCTAACTGGAAGCAACAAAAAAGGACAATATTTAAAAGGCATCAACAAACTTCCACACTGGTAGTAGCAGTTCTGTAAACCATGCAGTTTATGACCTTATGCTCACTGCTTGTGATGCTCTTCCTGAGATCCCACACATGTGTACTAACCATAGCAAATGAAAGTAACTGTTGCACCACAGTACAAATTGGTGAGCAAGAGAGTTTTTATTGAAGTTAATACATATATGTAGACTTACAGTTTTCAAAATCAACTTTTAATAAGGGTTCTCAAATGCTCTGACCCCCCCTTCTAGCCCACCGTCCAAAGGTAGGTGAGAAAAGATGGTAAATAGGACAAGGGCATGTGGACCTGTGTAGAAGTAGTTCTTTGGAGCAATTCCAATCTCTGGTTGTCAGGATACCAGCAGTCCAGTTCAGTAGTGTCAGGATACCAAATAGCAGCAGTGGCATGATCCAGCAGAAACAGCCAGGTCTCCAGTCAGTGGGAGAGACCACGACCAGCCTGGATGCCCGAAGTTCTCTGCTGTGACTCTCTCAAGGAAGTAAAGAACAGCGATGAGAACAGCGATGGTGTGAGACCAGGGAAGCTTTGCAAGGTATGCAAGTGCCCAGTAACTATCTATTGAGTCCTATTCATACTCTCTCTGAACATCATGCGTCTTCCATGGGTCTTGCCTCAGCAAAACACATGAGTCTTCCTCAACAAGATACCATGTGAGTTGCATCACATGACACAATCAAAAACTTACACTTCAAGTATGAGTAAGGGGTTACCTACAGGAGCAGGGATAAATCCAGTTGTTGCATCACCAAATGAGCCACCCTAGCATTAGTGATGACTCACAAAATCTGCAACCCTGACGTTCTCTGCACCACTTTCAGGCAGCTC
This sequence comes from Rhynchomys soricoides, assembly GCA_019843965.1. Classification (NCBI taxonomy): domain Eukaryota; kingdom Metazoa; phylum Chordata; class Mammalia; order Rodentia; family Muridae; genus Rhynchomys; species Rhynchomys soricoides. The sequence continues at coordinate 1,532,785 of JADRCH010000140.1, forward strand.
CACAAGTTTAAGAATTTCTTCATTGCAAGTGGGCTGGTCAGTGTGTACTATATACTATTTAGTTAAATAGTATATATTTAAACTTAGGGAGGAGCCTCTATGAATCTTTTAACTTTCAGTTTTCTTAGATGTGAAATTTGTTTACTTCCTGAGTTTCAAGATCTTCCCTCATTTTTTTTTTTTTGAGGAAATGTTTTAATTGAGAAGAAATTGATGGACAAGTATCCATTGTGTTAAACTATGGTGCTCATGCTCAGTGTCAGTGCTACTGCATCTGATAGGTATCATAGTATCCAGTGGACTGAGCGTTTCTAAGCAGTAAGTCTATTTTTTGCCAAAAAGTTTCAGTTTTTGCAAAGAATCTGGTAAATGTCTAATATTCTATAATAAATTCTGTTCATGCTTATACATGTTGAAAGATACCTTGTAGACTGCACCTAAGATCTCTGGATGAGATATGGGTTTTCCCAGACTACTCAGAAACCAGGTATTCGATTTTCTATTCACCAACTGATTTTGCTCACCTATATAAATTAGAAAATAAAAACTTTGGTTTGGTATTTTTCTTCAACACTCTTCTTTCTTGACTTCATTATAGATATTCACATTCAAGAATCTCTATAGTGTACAACCCAAGATTTTCTGTGTACAATTAAAGAATGATTTTCTCTGAATATAGAGAAAAAGATAAGTTCAATAATCACTCAATTCCCTAACAAACAGACACAGCAGTTATTAGACGTTGAATTTATAGACAAATTGATTAACAGGTACAGTCTTCCCTGAGTATCCATGGAGATCAGTTCTAGAAACCCTTGTGGATACCTGATTCTTTGGATATTTCGCTTCTTCTTATGTAAAAGCATAGTGTTTGCATATATCAATGCACATCTTTCTGTATGGACTAAATCATCCCTGAATTCTTGTAACATCTAATTCAATATAAATACTATATAAATAGTTATTACACTGTATTTTTTTAGGGAATAATTGGCAGGCATAATGCCTCCTGTTTGAAATCCTAGCACTTGGGAGACAGAAGCAGTAAGCTTGCTATGAGTGGAAGGTGGGTGAATATTGTCAATCAACTAAATTTTTTTATTTTTTTTCCATTTTCACACTGTGTTTTGATCAATCTGTGGATACAAATATTAGATGTGAAGGACCAAACAACAAATATGGAATATAAACAACTTATTGAATATAAAAGTGTTTCAGTTATATATGAAATGGTCCCTTCCTCCGGTGACCTTGGTTTGAATACTTTCTTACCAGCTGGTAGTTCTGTTTTAGGAGTTTGTAGAACATTTTGTACAAGGGGCTCAAGCTATCAGATACAAGTATGTAGGACCTGGGCCAGAGGGTTGTAACTATCCTCATTTGTTCTAAGATATATGCTTTCTGATACACTGAATATAACTGGTCATAGTATGAGCTCCTTGTATACCTGCCAAAGCCCCGGGAACCATGATGACTTGGCCACGAATCTGTGAGTTAAGATAATTTCTTCTTTCCTTAAGTTGTTTCATGTCAGGCATTTGACCTCAGTGATGAAAAGGGTAGCTGATACAAAAACCTAGATTTGAAAGGTGGTTGCAGTAAACCTGACCATACACTTCACCGACCTTGTAATTGGTTTGTGGAAGGAGCTGAGGAATAGAGATGCTGTAAAGATATATGACATCACAGAGCACCAAGATTCAAGCTCAGAAGACAAAATGGCAATAGGTAAGCAGAGTAGAGGTTGGACTCATGAAAATTAAAAGAAAGGGCAAAGAATTTATAGAAATGGACTCAAGGCCATTCTGGTGAAGAATGGGCTTTATTCTTGTTAGGTTCCATGATATGTTTTTCCCTTGACATCTTGCATTTAGACAAAAGCCAGCATTCCCTTGGGGACTTAAGAAGATAGTTTCTACTTGCTAAGAGAAATAATTTTCCTAATCTCTGGCAAAAGGCACATATGACTCTTCCACTACCTTAATAAGCCTGTGGTGTCTACTAGCATATCAAGGTCTATGCCAGTCTGTTGGCCCCCTCAGTCCCTATTTATAAGTACAGGTTACAGAGTCATCTTGGCTGTCATACCCCTCCCACTTTATGAAACTTCTCCAACCCCTGAGCTTCCCTTCTCTTCCCTCAGCTTCTCTAACTCCCATATAAACCAGCCATTATGGCTACATGGTCTCTTGGTTTCCTGGCTCATGACAAAGTCTCTAGTCTGTCACCCTCCTCTTTCTTTCTTTTCCTCTCTCACTTTCTCCCACTCTCTCTTCTCTCATGGCCCAGGTCAGTCTGTACCCCTTCCAGATGTCTCTGGTTATGCTGTTCCTCATATCTCCAACACTCCTTCTCCTCAACCTTGGAGCAGTTGTATGCTCTTTTCCCCCATTCAATTCTGTCCATGTCCTGAAAACTTGGACAAAGCTGAATTTAAATGCAATAAAATAAGTTGCTTTATTTGTTAAACATAATGACATAATATTCTGGCTGTGAGATAGTTATTGTTCACTACATTTAGTGAAATATATAGTGAAATTCAAAATATCACATGAAGAAGAAAGCTGCAAAAATATGCTGTCTGGCAAAAAAAGGTGTGACTGTATTTAAATATAAAGGTGTTATATTTAATGAAAAAGGTAAACGTTGCCCTTGGTCAGTAAGGAATGTGACTTGAGGCTAATATCCCTCATATTGAAAGATTGAAATAATAAAAACAGTGATTCATTTGAAAGGAGGGGTCCCGGACTGAGAATAACTGTCCATGATCAAAATTAATCTTCTCAAGAAATGTTTTCTCAGGTTAATCCAACCATGAAATCAAAGACAGCTAAAGCAGTGGTTAGGCTACATCTCAACTTAACATCAGGTATTTGTTCTCAGCAACAAGAAAAATAAGAAACAATGTCTTAGGCTTCTATAGTTGTGAAAACACACCAAGACCATGATAACATTTACAAAGGAAAGCATTTAATTTGGCCTGGCATACAGTTCAGAGGCATAGTCCAATATCATCATGGCATGAAACATGGTGGCATGCTGGCAGACATGGTGCTGGAGAAGGAACCAAAAGTTCCACATCTGAATTGGCAGACCAAACAAAGAAAGAGCCACTGGCCTGGCATGGGTATTTGAAGCCCCAAAGCTGACCTCCAGTAACACACTTTGTCCAACAAGACCACATTTCCTAATGGTGATACTCCTAGTCTATGCAGGCCATTTCCATTCAGACCTCTGCAAGTGACATTTATACATACATACATACATACATACATACATACATACACATGCACATATATAATAATACGATCTGGATGTGATTTATGCCACTCAAATACTCAAGTTTTGGTATTCTCATGTTCTCATGTTATTTATGCAGACACAGGATGCAAGAGTGATAGAGGAATGTATATCTATGCCAAGGTTTCAGAAATCCACTAAGTCTAAACAACATGTACAATGAGTTTCATATTAAACTTGCTACATGTCCAATAAAGAGCTGAAAAACAAACAAAAACAAAACACAACTCCTTAAAGGACTATTCATGGAGGATTAAAGGTGAAGCTTAACTTACAGTGGAGAACTCAACACACTAACAATGACAGAAGCATTAACTAAGATAAATTTAACCATCTAAGAGAACTGTTCTAGGGAGTGACTAGTATGGCATTATCAACAAAGTAATAGCAATAAGACTACCCAAACCCACTCTTGCCTAAATAATGCCATCATGGTATTCAGAGCTCCAGGACTTAATGTTTGCCCTGCTATGTTTTAGTCTTTGTATGAACATTTCTTTTTATGTTCTTATTCTTCCCTTTAGAATAGTTCTTAGTCCTTGCTATTTTGTGTTGGAAATATAACTCATATTTGATTATACAAGAGTTAAGAGATTGCCTTGGCTCCTAGAAGAGGCAGTGGAATTGTAACTTCTTATAGTTTGGAAGCTGTAACCTTATGGAGTCTTTTGAAGTTGGACTCAGTGCCTTTTGTTCTGAGATGTCCATTCACCTATGGGAGCTTCAGGTGGAATGCTATGATTTGAATGTGGAATGTCTCCTGAAGGTTTATGCATTTGGTTTCTTGGTCCCCTGTGTAGAACTATTTGGAGAAGTCATGGAACCTCTAACACACTGAGAGTAGAGGTCAATTGTGAAATAATAGGATCAGTAATGGTGGTTTATAGATGTCCCAGTACTGGAATGAGATTTCTGCTTCTTAATCTACAAAACTGTAAGTGCTCATGTGTTAGATTTCTCCTCCTTCTGCTCCCTTTCCTCCTCTGACAACTACTAATATAACATTAAACATCATGCAGTCAAAACCAAAAAACTGTGAATTAAGATAAGCTTCTCATTGTAATGAGTCCACCTGGGACAGCCTGCAGATTTGAGTGGTTTGTGCAATCCCCTGGGCCTTCTTGTCTAACCCTGGGTTTGCACTTTGGTCCAGAGAATCCTTGAGTCACCCCCAAGAGCATGCTGTATCCCCATGGAAACCTTCCGGTGCCACAAAACTAACCAGCTTGGAACCCTGCCCAACCACTCATACTAGTTGGATCTTCATGCTATTCCAGATGGTCCACCTGGGACAACCTGCAGAGTCGAGTCGGATCTGTGAGCCACTCCAATTGGGTCTGACAGGGGCACAGCCTGCAGAGTAGGGTCTGTCTGGGACATAGCCTGAGGCACAGCCAGCTGAGATGGTTACCCTGACATCCATAGTCAGGTCCACGGCTCCCCCCCATCTCCCTGAGAAGTCCTGTTGCCATCAGGATCATCTCCATCTCGCCAATACCAGAAAAATCAAGATGCCTAAAGGACAGCATAAGAATACAATCAACGAGACCCAGGATATTGAGTAAAGAGTTGTTTAGTTTCTAAGAATATGTAGTTGTTGAAGTTCAGCTTTAATCTGTGGAGATCTGATACATTTAGTTATTTCAGTTCTTGTACCTGTTGATGATTACTTTGTGATGGATTATATGGTCAATTTTGGAGAAGGTTCCATGAGTGCTTAGAAGTAGGTGTGTGTGTGTGTGTGTGTGTGTCTGTAAAATGTTCTATACATATCTGTTAGATCTATTTTTATCATAACCTCTGTTAGTTGCATTATTTCTCTGCTTAGCTTGTCTCAATGACCTATCCCGAAAATAAAAGAACTTCTGGAGGTATCTCTATCCCTGACTCAAAACAGTACTACAGGGATATAGCAATAAAAAGTGTATGCTATTTTTATAGAAATGGTATAGACAAGTGGATCAATGGAATTGAATGGAAGACCCAGAAATAAACCCACACACTTATCGACACTTGAATCTTGACAAAGAAGCCAAAACTATATCATGGAAAAGGGATCTTCAACAAATGGTGCTAGTCTGAATGTATGTCTGGATGTAGAAGAATGCAAATAGATCCATATTTATACCATGCTCAAACCTCAAGTCCAAATGGATCCAAGACCTCAATATAAAACAAGATACACTAAATTTAATAGAACAGAAAGTTGGGAATAGCTTACAACTTGTAGGTACAGGAGACAAATTCTTAAACAGAACACCAAGGCTCAGACACTAAGGTCAAGGATTAATAAATGGCACCTTATGAAATTTATACTGAGGTCCTTGTTCTATTTGGAATTGAGTTTTGTGAGGAGTGAGAAAAATGGATCTAGTTTCATTCTTCTCCATGTAGCAATCCAGGCACTGTCTTTTTTTAGTTGCTACATTTTCAGCCTCCCTGTCAAGGATCTGGTTTGAGAGGGTGTGAACTTATATCATGGTCCTAAATTTAATGCAATTAACTAATGTGTTATTTTTTCTTTTAATGCTAATACCATGTTCTTTTATTACTATATTTTCATAGCAAACCTTAAAATCAGCAATGAAACTGAATAGCTTCTGTAAGTCAAAAGACACCATCATTAGAACAAAATGACAGCCTACAGATTGCAAAAATATCTTCACTAACCCTATATCTGACAGGGGGCTAATTTCCAAAATATATAAAGAATTCAAGAAGTTGGACACCAACAATCCAAATAACTCAGTTAAATAATGAGGTAAAGAGCTAAACAGAATTCTCAACAGAGCATCCTTGAATGGCTGAGAAGCATTTGAAGAAATATTCAGGATCTGTAGTCACCAGGAAAATGAAAATCAAAACGACTCTGAGATTCCATCTTCCACTTATCACACTGGCTAAGATCAAAACCTCAAACAACAGCACATGCTGACAAGGTTGTGGAGCAAAGGAACACTCCTCCACAGCTGGTGGAAGTGCAAACTTGTACAACCACTCTGGAAATCAATTTGATGGTTTCTCAGAAAATCAGGAAATGTTCTAACTCAAGATCCAGCTATACCATTCCTGGGCATATATCCAAACGATGCTCAACCATCCCAAAAGGATGCTTACTCACCCATGTTCATATAGGCTTTATTTGTAATAGCCAGAAACTGAAAACATCCTAGATGTCTCTCAACTGAAGAATGGATACAGAAAATGGATTTATCTACACAATGGAATACTATTAAATACAAGGACAGCATGAATTTCACAGGCAAATGGATGGAACTAGAAAATACAATACTGAGTGAGGTAACCCAGACCAAAAGGGACATGCATGATGATGTACTCACTTATAAGTGTAAATCAGCCATAAAATATAGGATAACCATGCTATAATCAATAAACCTAATGAAATCAAATAACAAGGAGGGTCCAAGGGAGGATGACTGAATCTTTCTCAGAAGGGGGAACAAAATATGGATCTGAAGTCCGTGGAAAGATGGAACTAGGTGGAAGAGGGAATGGGGAGGGGAGCAAGGTGGGAGGGAGGGAGACTATATGTTGGGACAACAGGGGACAGAGAAGGGAGATAAGCAGTGGAGGGGTGGTGGCAATCTCTAGAACATGCCAGAGTCCCGGTATGGGGAGAAGCCCCAGAGTGTCTATGGAGGCCATTCTATCTGAGACTCATAGCAGTGTAGGAAATGGATACTGAAGTGGCTACTTCCTGTAGCCAAGCTGGACTCCCAGTGGAGGGATAAGGACAGCAACTCAACCACAAAACCTTTAACCAAAAAACGTGTCATGCTTACAAAATGTGCAGGGACAAAGAAAGAGCAATGACTGAGGGAATGGTTAACCAATTACTGCCCCGTGGGCAAGAACCAGTTCCTAACACTATTAATGATACTCTTTTATGCTTGAAGACAGGAACCTAATAACTCTCTTCTGAGAGGCTCCACCCAGGAGTGAACGGAAAGAGATGCAGATGCACAGACTTACATCCAAACATTAGATGGAGCTCATGGAGTCTTTGTGGAAGAGTTGGGAGGATTGAGGGACTTGAAGAGGGCAGGGACTCCACAGGAAGTCCAACTAACCTAGACCCTTTGGGGGCTCCCAGAGACTGAATCACCAACCAAAGAGAACGGGCTAGCACATATGTAGCCGATGTTTGGTCTTCATGCAGGTCCCCCAACAACTTGAGCAGGGGTAGTCCCTGAGCCTGCTGTTTGACTGCTTCCCTGCCTGTGGATTCCCAGCCTTGCCTGGTCTCAGTGGCAGAAGATGTGCCAAATTCCATAGTGACTTGATATGCCAGGGAGTAGAGGACAGGGTGGAGATGGTAGGGGTAAGAGTGAGGTGAAAGGTGGGGTGGGTTCATGGGGAGGGGATAGCCAGATAGGGGAAGGGAAGGTGGAATGCGGTGAGGACTTGGTGAGGGGGTACGAGGAGGAGAGGAAGGGCTCATAGTTTGTTGTAAAGTGAATAAATACCTAATTTTGTTAAAAAAAAAAAATGGAAAAAAGTAAGCTTCTCTTCCCTTAGTAGCTCCATGTCAGGTGTTTGGTTTCAGCAACAAAACATGTAGAATAGGATGAACATACTGTATCATTTGTGCACAATTTAACCCCCAGACATTCATGTTCTTGCATCTTGGTTCTGAGTGTTGTTATGCAGCAGGTGTTGTGAAGGCGGAAGTGTTATACGGACCCTATAAAAGGTAAGACCTAGTGGAAGGAGTTTATTAATTGGGATGCCCCTTTCACAAATGAATTCTGCTCATTAGGATTGAACCCAAGGATTTTGTTCTGCCTTCTTGTTGGTGTGTTAGATAATGTGAGTTTACAATCTTTTTTTTTTTTTTTTGATACTTTATTTACATTTCAAATGTTTCCCCCTTTCCAGATCTCCCCTTTGGAACTCCCCTATCCCTTCCCACCTCCCCTGCCTGTATGAAGATATTCCCTCAATCACTCACCCACCCACTCTCGTCTTCCCTCCTTGGCATTCTCCTATACTGGGGCATCTAATACCCTCTGGCCCAAGGGCCACTCCTCCCCCTGATGGCTAACAAGGCCCTCCTCTGCCACATATGTGGCCAGCACCATGGGTTCCTTCATGTGTATTCTTTGGTTGGTGATCCTGTCTCCTGGAGCATCTGGAGGTCAGGCATCTGTTGCTCCCAACATCTGGGGCTGCCAACTCCCTCAGCTCCTTCAGTCCCTTCTCCAACTCCTCCATCTGGTTGCTGTGAAGTGTCTCTTGGGTATTCCGAACTTTTGGGCTAATAACCACTTATCAGTGAGTACATACCATGTTCATTCATTTGTAACTGAGTTACCTCACTCTGGATATTTTCAAGTTCTATCCATTTGCCTGCGAAAATCATGAAGTCATTGTTTTTAATAGCTGAGTAGTATTCCATTGTGTAAATGTACCACATTTTCTGTATCCATTCCTCTGTGGAGGGACATCTGGGTTGTTTCCAGCTTCTGGCTATTATAAATATGGCTGCTATGAGCATAGTAGAGCATGTGTCTTTATTACATGTTGGAGCATCTTACGATCTTGAATGCCATCTGCCACGTGGACTTCACCATATAGAAGTGTTACTGATGCTGCCCTGCCTCTGAACCCATAACACTGAATTAAAGTTGCTTCTTGTCCATACAAATTTAGCCTGCTTTTGTATATTGTTGTAGAAATATAAAATAGACTAAATGTACAGGTTTTTCTTTTTTGTCTCCTCTACCAACAACACTTTGAAATTTAAAGTACTGTTTACTTGTCAATGTACCTACATAAAATCTGAAGGTAATAAAGGTTTTATTTTAAGTAATTTTTAAGTCATTGAAATCCATTTAGAAAGATTATTTTATCCTTGTGAAATAATTTGCTTACTTCTTATTTTATTTTTAGACAATTTTATGTTTATGAATATTGTGCCTGAACATATGTATTATGTACACCATATGTACATTTGGTACTAACCCAAGTTAGATGATGGAATGGTTGATTTTGAAATCCATTGTTTAGTGATACCTTTGAGAACTTGGAAGATGTAGAGATAGCAAGATGGTAGTTCTCATCATATCTGCCTTTAGTTCTTCTTTTAGGTCTAAGGAGAGGAAGGATGGATTTTGAATTAAAATTAAGTGTTATAAATCACATTTCTTGTAACTACTATGCAGCTATTGATATAGAAAATTCTTTTTCTCCATACTTGTTCATCAGGAATGCCAGAAACAATCTGCTTTCAGATGGCAAGGCTAGCAGTAAGTCTTTAGTGTTCTATTTCAAGGGAGTATTGATTCTGCAGCCCTGTGGAATAACTCAATCTTGGGGAGCTTGATCTACAATCTGTTCTTCAAGAAATCACACTGGCCCTTATACTGATAATGTTATGGTGACTATTCTCAGCAAACACAATGGACCTACCACAGCAGATCTGGTGATGAAGGTTATGCTCATTAGAGGAGGGGAAGTAATAAAATCTCAACCTAGCCTGGATAATAAATGGTCCATATATTTCTGCATGAAGATATGGGTCATTTTTCTAGGCAAAGAAACCAAACCTGCTGAGATTCTTTTGAGGGTGAAGAAAATATGTACTCCCTGTAGAAGAAGGTAGTCATAATACTAGCTAAGACCATATAACTAGGTATAGAAATGGGAATTCCAACTTACCACAGATATTTCCCTCTGTTGTTAACACATTTATACAAATGTACATACATACTGAGCATATATTTATGTTTGTTTTCTTTTCTTTACTTTGCAAGATAACATCAGCTGAAATATCATGAGTAATGAAGTATAGTTAAATGATACATTTAATTGGAAAAATACTAAAAGATTAAAACTGATTCAACATATTTTACTTCCTATTGTTGGAAAGAAATAGTAGATTTTTGCTTGTATTTGGAATGGTTACAATTTGTTTCACATAGTGTCTGAATTTATATTTCCAAAATAAAGAGGGCCTGATTGTATGTCAAGTTAACAAGTATTAGATTAGTGATGTTTAACCTCCACTGACAACTTGATTGGATCTGGAATTAAAGAATATACCTTTGGAGAATTCAAGGAAATACTCACAATACTAGCTAAGAGACCAGACTCTTTCTAAAAGTGAGTGGTTCATTCAAGGAAAAGCAGTGATTCTTCTCTGCCTACTCACCTTCATATTTTGTTTGCCAGTACATTTGTACTGTGGTGGCTGTTATTGCTATTGGCATATATAGACAATATCATGACCGAGCTTTTTCAGCTTTTATATGTCTATGAAAGACCAGTGGATCACCAGGACTTTCAAGTTTTTATTACCAGATTGAGACTGTTCCAAAATAAAAAATCCACCTGGAGTTCTCAGCCTATCCAGCATGCAGACTACCAGTGTCAGATTTCCCAGCCCACATCTTGTGATCTAATAAATCCCATCTCATGATATATATTCAGTCTACCACCTCTTCTTCTCTACATAACCGTGACTCATATACATTCCTAGTTCTTTTTACCTAATCTTCTTTATCCATCTAGTGAACTCTTCCAGTATATTGTCTCTTGAATCACCTGAGACTGGTGTTCAGACTGAAGATTTAATTTGTGTTCCCCAAAATACAGACTTCATAGGCATACAGTCAGTGGTAATGTAGTTATGAAGGAACTGCAGAGTTCACTATATTGTTAACCACAGGCCATAAAAGAGCCTTGCATGTCTAAGTATTTCATGAGTTAATACATTAATCCATCCATATAGTATACTCTAAACTTCTTAAGAAAGAAACAGAACTTTTGCTCACAGAAACAACAAACAAGAAAATGTATTTCCTGCTGAGTATTGTCCATCAACAAAGAAAATAGAACTTGTCTATAGAATTGTAGGACGCATGGAATTCAAGGGATGGCAGCCTTTCCAAAACAGAAATGGTGAGAACTTATCAGCTTTACAGAAATGTGTATCTGTTATCTTTGACTACATTGAATGAGATAATTACTGAAGGAAACTTATTACTAAGTGACAGGATACATTTGAAAGCAATGCTGTTGATTTTATGATTCTTATGGTTGGCTGGTCTTGTTTATTTAGTTAGACATATAGCAATGTTTTATTATCATGTTATACACCATGGTCAATTAGCTTTCTTAGCCTGTTCATCTCTTTAGTATATGTAACATTTATGCAGGAATAACAAATTTAGCCAAATAAAGCTTTTTCTCTAAAGCCAAATAATTAATTACTCAAAGCTTTTGTAATACTTTTATAGGCTGAAGATACGAAGCAAGATAAATTTTCCCAAACTGAGTTCTCATACAGCATTAAAGGAATAATTTGTGACTATTTACATCTTTCTAGGTATAAAAGGTCATGAAAAAATCAAGGATGAGAAATTATTCTTGCAATTTATAGGCCAATGAAATTATGCCCTGCTGGAGACAGCATACCATGACAGCAACTGCCAGTGGTAGACTAGGATAGAGACATCGCAGAAGCCCAACCATGGCAGCTTCTTATAAAAAAAAAAACCAGTTGTTCCCATTTCTCCTAACCTTAGCCCTGGACAACGACTGTATAGATTTCATTTGTGCGTGACTGGTTTTCAGTAGGCTTTGGTGTGCATAATTATTCTATTATATGTGACTTTCTTGCTTCTTTCTCCTTCTGCTCTGGTGAATTCTGTGAAAATAGATGTTACTTGATGTAATGATTCTTAAAAAATTAAAATTGAAGGCACAACATAACAGAGTTCTAATGGTCCAGGTGCATGCTGTGTGTTTTCATCTTGAAAACAATGCAATAGCTGTACAATGGTAGTTCCAGATTAATGCTTGACTTGCAAAGAAAATTTGAAGAGATTATTAGAAAATGAATTAAAGCCAACATTGGGACCCCAAGAAAGGGAAAAACTATTGAAGTTATAAAATAAGTTTTATACAACATTTGAGAGTGGTTCCTGGATAAGAAAGTACAGAATACATAAAATTATATACTAGTAAAACTAAGTCAAAACACTGGGACTCTTAGGAGAGTCATTGTGTGCAATGTGACGAAGCAGAAAGCTAGCAGAACTACTGAGTTCAGAGTTAACTTGATTCTTTCTGGCCACTTCCTGGCAGCTTTGCCACATAATTTATCATTAGAGCTTCACAATAAAATTCAAGTAGCTGACCTCAGAGCTCTGAGCTCTGAAGTAAAATAAGTCAAAATTTAAAGTTTAAATTATGATGTTTGCAATTATTAATTTTTTTAGCTATAAGCCTGGGAATAAGGGAAGCTTGAACCTTTGAGGAACAATTCTAATTCTTGATTCTTTGTGGGATGTGGTTATTCTTTTAAATTTGATTCGGCAATGATTGTACAATGTCTCTTTTTTTCTATCTGCTTTTGGAGTATTGATAAAAGACTGGAGCAAGAGAAAGGCTAGAGATCGAGTGAGGAGCATGTGAAGTTAATGTGCAGAGCGTGTAGAGAGCATGAGAAGAGCATGTGAACAGTGAGTGAAGAGAGCATGTGAAGAGTGAGTGAGGAAAGGATGTGTGTGAGTGAAAGGAGAGTGCATGAGGTGTGTGTGAGATGTGTGTGAGATGTGTGTAAGATGTGTGTGAGAGCAAAAGGGGATCGCACAGGGATGTGTATGAGTGTGGGAGTTCAAGAAAAGAAAAGCACACAGGAGAAAGGCAGAGTGAGCAGGAGAATGCAGTGTGTGCAGCCTCAAGCTCAGAACAAATGAGCGATAGAGAAAGAGAGCAGAGAGTAAGAAAGAAGAGAGAGGAATTTTAAGCCTTGAAAAATTGTCTGTCAGTTTGTACCCAAAAAGTAGTCAGTGTATACTTATTACGCACCTTCCAGATATCCCTGCTTCCAGTTGCGAACTCTGATCCTGTGTTGAGGCTGGATCCCAACAATGTCCATATTTCAAAATGTTTTGTGAGTAAGATATATCTTGTCTATCCATAATATTAGAAAATGGAGAAGGTTTTTAAGTAACTGAAAGCTAGTACCATGTTTAATAATTAAATACTAAATATTTTCATCTGAGAACATGTACAAGAAAAACATGTTTCTCACCATTACTGTTCATTTTATCCAGAATACAGTAGTAAATATATGAAAAATAAATAGAACATAAGCACTTAAGTCTAAAGTACAAGCTTTCCTCTTTGAACCCTTTACTGTGTTCCACACTGTTTCCTATATTTTCTTCATCTTAATAACATTTGTAGTACCAGTCAATCCCACCAGCAAACTGAGGCTGGACACAAATTTGAAGATGGGTTTTGGATTTGTTTTTGACCTATGTTTTCTGCAGAATCACATTATTTCATTTTCATGATTTTGAGTATTAAAAATATTCCTCATGTTACTGATTCATAGTCTCATGTATTTAAACCATATCCGTTTATTTTAAACATTAAGCATGGTTTGGAGACCTGATATGTAGCTTGTCCCAACATTGATTTTACACTTAAGAAGAAACAATTTTTTCTACTCTGTCTTCACCTGACATTTTCATATTTTGACATTTTCATATTATTGTATCCTTTCATTATACCATAAATGCCTCTTTTTTGCAGTTCTTTCATGATAGGTATAGTGATAATGAACTCATTCACCTATTATATATTTCAGAATGTCTTTATAACCACTTCAGAGCTGAAGGACAGATTTTTGGGCATAAAATTTTTGGTTGACAGTTTTCTAAAATGAAGCACAGGGAACATACTTTCTTGACATTGCTTTTGACAATGATTTACATATTACTTTGGAAACACAAGCAAAAGCTGAAAAATGAACAAGTGAGACAACATTAAATGAGAAAACTTTTTGCACAATGGGAAAAATAATTATGGAAATGAATGGCAACCAAAGAGTTGAGAGAAAAATATCTTCAAATTTTACATCTAAAATTGACTTACTATTCAAAATGTAAGGGGAACTCTGAGAACTCAATAGCCAAAAATAATTAAAACACAGTAAATGAGCAAATAGCCTGAATAAACATGTATAGAAGACTTACAGATTTTGTTAGAGAAATGCACATCAAAATCACAGTGTCATATTGTCTACACTGTTTGACTAACTGCCTTAAACAGAGATATGTGATAGCAAAGTTATGCAGTAAAGGAAGTCTATATATTGTTGGTGAGGTATCGATTCTGTAACAGTTGTAAAACAATAGTATAGTCCCCCAAAATCTTAAAACTAGACCTTCTGTGTGATTTTGCAATCCTACTTTTGCATATTTCCAAGGGAAGTGAAACAAATATTTATTGTTGTGTTAGTTATAGCATTATTCAAAATAGCTAAGATTATAAACAACCTAAGTTTATGATGGCAGACAATTGTGACATATCTATGTAAGTGAATATTTTTTAATCATAAAAGAAGGAATTTGGAGATTGGGAACACCCAAAGGCAAAAACTTGGAAAAGAAAGCATTTTTAACAAATGGTGCTTGGAAAACTGAAATTTGACTTATAAAAGAATGAAATTAGATGCATATCTATCAACTTTCATAGAAACTAACTCCAAATGGATCAAAGACATAACTGTGAATCCTGAAACACTAAACTACTGGAACAAAATCACAGGCAACCAGCCACTCTCTTTCCCCAACTTCTTCTGCCACTGGATGTTCTCAATGGCCAAATTCCTTCTTTTGTCATTAAACAGTATTATTTGCATAGATATGCCACAATTGTCTCCTCTCAGCCACCTATGTTGTTTCTCAATCTTAGTTCCATTTGCCCAAGAATTAAGGCCAACAAATGACATGTGGGATTTCATAAAACTTAAACATTTCTAAACAGTGAGGGAAACAATCAAGCACAGGAAGAGGAAGCCCACATAGTGGGAAAGAATCTTTGTCAGGTATACATTTGATAGAAAATTAATATCTAGAATATTACAAAGAAACTCAAAGAACAAAAACCCAAATGACTCATTGGAAAAAAAAAAAAATGGCCATGGACCTGAAGAGAGTGTTCTCAGAAAAAGTTAAAAAAAAAAAAAAAAAGACTAGGAAATACCTTCAAATTGGTCACCATTTCCAGTAATCAAAAGCATGCAAACTAAAACAACTCTGAGAGTCCTTCTTATCCCAGTTAGATGGCAAACATCAACAAAATAAGCAACATCAGATGCTTGATATGGAATGAAGCAAATGGAACTCTCAAAGTGATGCAGCCACAGTGCGAGGAATTCTCAAACAGCTAAAGTTATATTCGTTATATGACCCAGCTATATTGACTCATGCCCAAAAGACTTCACATCTACTCCACAGGTACTTTCTCAGCCATTTTCATGGCTGCTCTATAAATAGGAAATGGAAACAACCTAAACATCATATGACCAACAAATGGATAATTAAAATGCAATGCATTATGCATTATGGAACAGTATTCAGCTATAAAAAAAAAAAAGTGAAATCAAAACTTTGCAGGGAAATAGATGGTATGTTCATGTTGAGTATGGTGGCCCAGACATATAGAGACAGTATCACATGTTCTCTCTCATTGGAGTATCCAAGCTCTAAATCTTCAGATGTGAGTACACAGCCTGGAGTAACTGCAGAAACTAGGAAAGTGAAACAGAACCATTGCCATGATAGGAGGTTTGGGGAGCAAAAGAGAGTAAAATAGGTGAATACCAGTGATTTCTCAGGGAAATGAGGCTTTTGGGGAATTTGAGGTAAATACAGATGAAGATGAGAGGTGGGTAAGTGATATAGCAGGGTACAAGTGATCTCATAGGATAAATGGGAAGAAATCTTCTTAAGCAGGGAGGGAAGTAAATTCAGAGTAAGGGAAGAGAAGGGTAAAAGAAAATACCTGTATTCAAGTTAACAGATAGGGGAAATAGAACAGGGGGTTGCTTTTTAGAGAAAAAGGGCGAGATAAATATAGAAGAAAGAGATATAAATAAACATATAGAATTATAATGAACTTCTCTTATTTGGGATAACAATGTTTGCTCCAAGAGCCAAAGATCACCTAACAAAAACACTGATAATACACATGAGAAGCCATCATTTAGTTGGCCAGGACTATCTAAGACACTTCAAAAACATACAGCCCACATTGCTCTTGGTTTTCCTCAGAGATGAAAATAAGTCCAGACAGCTGAAGATACCACACAATTAAGACACAGGAAGCAGAGGTGCCTGAGGTGGAACTGACATTAATGCTTCTTCTTTGAGGACTAGATTTTATGGTACCAAACGACCCTATGTAAGCTTCCAATGGAAAAAGGCAACCAATAGTTTTTCTTAGTTATGGTGTTTATGAATCGTTCCAATGGCTAGCATAGAAAGATAACTATAAGGGTGCAGTAGTGGTATGCATACCACGGTGGCAACCAACAACTCTCTAATTGAACATAACATCTGTTCAACAAGAGGAAAACTGTGCCTGGTACTAGAAACCTAGCTAACTGTTCTGTGTTAGTGAAGTCATGAATATTGGATGAGAATCCATGACCGGTTCTTTAGTAAGTCAGCATAGTCCATAACAACAATCTAAATATCTGCTCTTATTCTTATAGATAAGTATAGTCTTCACCCATTTATTAAGAAAGCTTCTCTGTGCAGCAGAAAGAGACCATTACTAAGAATTACAACCAATCAAACTGCAGAGCTGAACACCCATGCCAATGTCTCTTCTGATTTTTATTTTTTAAAGAAGATAACTTCAGTGTTTGTTTTTCTTTTCAAATGGAACCTAGTCTCAAAGGATATATCTAAAAAATCCTCCTCCTGTTAAGGCTCATAAATCATTGCATAATAGGGGGTAGAAAGATTGGAAATGCTAGAATAGCCGAGAGTTTGCTATGAGATTATTCTAGGAATGGCAGACGCTATACCCATAAATTCTCACCAACATGACTGCCACAAAGTGAGAAGAACAAGAACAAAACCAATGAACATGCCATAGTAGTCAGGAAAAAGTCCATGTGATCTCAAGCATACACAGTAAACTACAGGCAAATGAGAAATGCTAGGTATAGGGGAAATAGCTTTGCTGGGAATAGCACACCAACCAGTTATCTAGGAGGGAATACTCATCCCTGAAAATATACATACAGGTAACATTTTATAGACTCAACAGGTTTTATTTAAGAATATATATGCGACTCTCTGCTCCTCCCTGTTCCAGAGACAGCTACATCTTCTTGTGTAGTGCCAGCCTCATCCCTTAGACAAGATGGTGAAGGTCAGTGTGAATGGATTTGGCCGCATTGGGAGCCTGGTTACCAGGGCTGCCTTCTGCTCTACACTTGGCAAAGTGGAGATTGTTGCCATCAACGACCCCTTTATTGACCTCAACTACATGGTCTACATGTTCCAGTATGTCTCCACCTATGGCAAATTCAACAGCACAGTCAAGGCTGAGGATGGGAAGCTTGTCATCTATGGGAAGGCCATCACCATCTTCCAGGAGCGAGATCCTGCGAACATCAAATAGGGTGATGCTGGTGCTGAGTATATCATGGAGTCTACTGGAATCTTTACCACCATGGAGAAGGCTGGGGCCCACTTGAAGGGTGAGGCCAAAAGGGTCATCATCTCTGCCCCTTCTGCTGATGCCCCATGTTGTGGTGAGTGTGAACCACAAGAAATATGACAACTCACTCAAGATTGTCAGCAATGCATCCTTCACCATCAACTGCTTACCCCCACCCCCGCCAAGGTTATCCATGACTGGTGGGTGGCCCCTTTGAAAAGCTGTGGCGTGATGGCTGTGGGGCTGCCCAGAATATCATCCCTGAATCCATTGGTGTTGCCAAGGCTGTGGGCAAGGTCATCCCAGAGCTAAATGGGAAGCTCCCAGTTATGGACTTCCGTTTTCCTACCCCCAATGTATCCGTTGTGGATCTGACATGCCTCCTGGAGAGACCTGCCAAGCATGATGACTTCAAGAAGGTGGTGAAGCAGGCAACTGAAGGCCCACCTAAGGGCATCCTGGTCTACAGTGAGGACCAGGTAGTCTTCTGCGACTTCAACAGTAACTCCAACTCTTCCACCTTTGATGCTGGGGCTGGCATTGCTCTCAATGACAAATTTGTAAAGCTTGTTTCCTTGTATGACAATGAATACGGCTATAGCAACAGAATGGCAGACCTCATGGCTTACATGGCCTCCAAGAGTAAGAAACCCTGGACCACCCACCCCAGCAAGGACACTGAGAGCAAGAGAGAGGCCCTCAGTTGCAGAGGAATCCCTGTTCCTACTCGGCCCACAACACTGAGCATCTCCCTCACAATTTCCATCCCAGACCCCCATAATAACAGGAGTGGCCTAGGAGCCCTCCCTACTCTCTTGAATACCATCAATAAAGTTTGCTGCACCCCTCAACAATATATATACATATACATACACATTTATGTATGCAATAACAACTAATTTGAAAAGAGGCCATGAATTAGGAAGAGAGTAAGTATATGGGAGGGCTTAGAGGAACGAAGGGCAAGGAAAATATTGTAATTATAATCTCAAAAATAAAAATTAAAATAAAATAGTAAATTGAGTGAAGAAAAACAATAAAAATAACAAAATAGAAAAATAGATAATGGAATTTTCCAAATTAAGATTGGAAACTAACTCATACAGTGAACTTTACTGTTTATGAGGGAAGTATAAATTTTACAAGAAACACATTGGCCAGAAAGGCAAAAATAATAGACTGACATGAGTGAATATAGGCAAGGACTTTGGTAAATGATATTTTTATATATTGTCAGTGTAAATATAAAATTGAGCAATTCCTTTGGGGGAAAGGTCTGGAGATTTATTTTAAATTGAAACATGCAAATTACAGCATGACCCAGAAATTCTTTCAAAGATTTGGACTATAATAATGAAAGCATATGCCCAAAGAAAGATTTGTAAATATTTCCATACCAGTTTTATTCATAATAGTTCTATATAGAAATGTCCAGGTGTCCCTGAAAAGCAGAATAGATAAATAAATACACTGAGTTCATTCATATATGATATAATCCAATAATAAATGGATACGATATTGATGCACATAGCAAATGAGAAATAGTTAAAAACATCATGCTTGGTATGTGATTCCTTAAACAAAAGTATATGTCATGTGACTTCACTAAATTCTAGAACAGAAAAATGTGAAGCAGCACTTGTTATTGCATTTAGAATATAAACAGGGATTGATTGGGAAAGCCTGTGAAGGTTGTTACAGGGCCAATCCCAGCTTAATGTTATATATCTGATTGAGGATGTGTACACATTTGTTAATGCACATTATCAGATGCTATATGCTATTTTTTTATTCTTTTGTCTAAAACTTTTAATTAATGATATTTTGTTATGTTTGCAGACAGGAATCTGGCATAACTATTTCTTTTTATTTTTTTATTTATTTTTCATACTTTATTTACATTTCAAATGTTTCCCCCTTTCCAGATCACCCCTTTGTAACCTCCCCATTTCCTCCCCCTTCCCCCTGCCACTATGGGGGTATTCCCCCACCCACCCATCCACCCACTCTCTTCATCCCTCCTTGGTATTCTCCTATACTGGAGGATCTAATACCCTCAGGCCCAAGGGCCTCTGCTCCCCCTGATGTCTAACAAGACCCTTCTCTGCCGCATATGTGGCAGCACCATGGATCCCTCCATGTGTATTCTTTGGTTGGTGATTCAGTCTCCGGGAGTATCGAGGGGTCAGGCCAGTGGCCACTGCTGCTCCCTCCCTGGGGCTGCAAACTCCCTCAGCTCCTTCAGTCCCTTCTCCAACTCCTCCATCTGGGACCTCACACTTAGCCCTACAGTTGCTGCGAAGTGACTCTTGGGTATTTCAAACTTTTGGGCTGATGACCACTTATCAGTGAGGACATACCATGTTCATTCTTTTATGACTGCGTTACCTCGCTCAAGATGATATTTTCAAGTTCCATCCATTTGCCTGCGAATTACATGAAGCCATTGTTCTTAATAGCTGATTAGTATTCCGTTGTGTATATGTACCACATTTTCTGAATCCATTTCTCTGTTGAGGGACACCTGGGTTGTTTCCAGCTTCTGGCTATTATAAATATGGCTGCTATGAACATAGTGGAACATGCATCTTTATTGCATGTTGGAGCATCTCCTGGTTATATGCCCAGGAGTGGTATAGCTGGGTCCTCAGGTAGTATTATGTCCATTTTTCTGAGGGTCTGTCAAACTGATTTCCAGAGAGGTTGTATCAGTTTGCATTCCCACCAGCCATGGAGGAGTGTTCCTCTTTCTCCACATCCTTGCCAACATCTGCTGTCACCTGAGTTTTTTATCTTAGCCATTCTGACTGGTGTGAGAGGGAATCTTAGGGTTGTTTTGATTTGCATTTCCCTGGTGACTAAGGATTTTGAACATTTCTTTAGGTGCTTCTTGGCCATTCGAGTTACCTCAGTTGAGAATTCTCTGTTTAGCTCTCTTTCCAATTTTTGATAGGGTTAATTGTATCTCTGGAGTCTAGCTTCTTGAGTTCTTCGTATACAGATATAGATATTAGATAATATAGAATTAGATTATATAATATTGATATTAGCCCTCTATCAGACGTAGGATTGGTAAAGATCTTTTCCCAATCTGTAAATTGCTGTTTTGTCCTATTTACAGTGTCCTTCGCCTTACAGAAGCTTTGTAATTTTATGAGGTCCCATCTGGCACAGAGGAAAAGTTCCTGAACAGAACACCAATGGCTTGTGCTCTAAGATCAAGAATCGACAGATGGGACCTCATAACTATCTGTTGAGAGGTTTCATCCAGCAGTTGATAGAAACAGATGCAGAGACCCACCAGCCAAACATCAGGCAGAGCTCCGAGAGTCTTGTGGAAGAGTGAAGGATAGAAGGGAGCAAGCCAGAGGGGTTAAGGACACAACAAGAAGACCTACAGGAATACCTAACCTGGGCCCATGAGAGGTTACAGGAACTGAATCAACAACCAAACAGCATGCAGGGGCTAGAACTAAAACCCCTAATATTCTTAGTAGATGTACATACAGCTTGGTCTTCGTGTGGGTCCCCTAAAAACTGGAACAGGGTCTGTCTCTGACTCTGTTTCCTGCCTTTAGACCTCCTTTTCCTACCTGGACTGCCTGGTTGGTTCTCAATTGGAAAGTGTGTGCTTAGCCCTGCTGTGACTAAATGTGTCAGGGTGGAGTGGTACTCAAGGAGTCTTCTCTGAGACAAACAGGAAGCGATAATAAGGGAAGGGATTTGTAAGGGCATGACTGAGAGTACAGGAGAGAGGGAGATGCAGTTGGAATGTAAAATGAATTTAAAATGTCAAAAAACAAAATTTTACTTGAAGGAAAAATTACAAGTAACCTTAAACAAATATTAAAATGTGCTCAATAACACGAATACACATATGCTTAAGGGCAGCCAGCATACATTGATGTCTGCATCTTATTTTGGCTCAGTGACAGAGACATATTAGGAGATGAATAAGTGAATAACTTACAATCTGATAAACATAGTAAAATTATTTGTAAAATATGAAGAGTGATTTTTAATATTTATCACAAAGTTCTTTCATTTGAATGGTGGAAACTTTTATGTATATACTCTTGGTAAAGATACTACAAATGCAAATAAAGTCATTCCAATATTACATAATAATAAATGTTCGATACCTTAAACTGAACTCAGAACACTTGATGTTGTTTTTCAGTTTGTTATTAGATACATTTGTAAATTATTGTAGTTTAAAGAAGCCAACAAAATGCATCAAAAGTTTTAATTGATTTGTCTTAATAGGATACTCTAATGATTGATTTTGGTTTTCTTGAACATACTTAGCACATGCTTTTGTAAAGGAAGTAGTGTTTCTTATGATGCTGGAATAGTTACCTTGCCATCACAGTGAGAAATGAGCATTAGAGAAATGGCCCTTAATATCATATCTCTTGAGTCTTAAAAGTTATTAATTATGATTTGTTATTTTTATACTGCCAAATTTCCTTAGCATTAATTATAGAATGAATGTTCATGTTATCTGCACTCTGGCATGGGTCTCTTCTTATTCCGTAGACTACCTTTTTTTACAAACCTAACTTTAAAATGTTTAAGTGTTAAGAGTCATACACAGCTCTGGATATTGCCCTTAATCTTTAATTAGTAGATCACTGTTTACTCCTTTTAATTAAAATATGAATTAAAAACATAATATTAAATTTTGCTTCCATTCTGTTATATTGGGCCACTAAATTATTCTCTTAGTAAAATCACTTTTTTATATATTAATAGTATATGTACACATATCCTAGGTATATTTTCTACAATCAGGAGAATTTAAAGAGGATGTGCAATTTATCATGACAGTATTAATGCATGCAAAGCAGCAATGCACACCTCCATTTCAAAACATGGAAGCCACATTAAAATAGAGTTATATATTCCCACAACTTATCAGGCAAGATACTCAGACAAGGTCTTAAGACACAATGTAATTACATGTTCACATAATGAAGCACCTACTTGAAGACACTTTAATATTCTGATAAGTCACCTACTTTTAGACTGCAAGTCTTAATTACTTTCTATTGTGTAGGTGATAAATGAATATGATGCAAAGGTTAACAACTCCTTCAGCTCTCTCTTTTTTCTCGCCTCTGGGTTATGGAAAAGTAACAGTAAGGGAAGAGAAGTCATGAGTGTGAAGTCAGCCATTACTGTTTCAAAGAGATTTCTATTACCAGGTGGGAAGGTCCCTCTTTAGATATGAAACTCAGCATTCTCATTGTCCCCAATGTTTTATTATAAATAAATTTAAGACTCACTAGAAACTAAGTAAGTGAACTGAATTTGTTTTGATGTCAGTAATTTCATAAACTCTTAAAATTATGTCACTAGTTCTTTTTCAGGTTCTAGTGTATAGGAGACACATTTGAATTTAAGTTCCAAAATTTATGTCTGGTGTGGTGGTGCATGCCTTTAATCATAGCATTTTGGTATCAGAGGAAAGCAGTTCTCTGAGTTCAGGGCCAGCCTCCCTCTCATAACAAGTTTCAGGCCAGCCAGGGTTACAGAGCAAAACTCTGTTTACAAAGGTTTGATTTGTCAAGTAATTTTCTTTTCTGTTTAAAACATTTAAACCTCATCATTATTTCTTAAATACATTTTTGAGAATTTCATACATGAGTACTCTTTACGTCATTTCCTTTCCTCCTCCTCTGTGCTCCTTTTCTTCCCATATCCTCTCTGACTCCCCTTCAAATTCATGACCTACTCTTCTTGAATTATGATTACATTCATATACACAACAAACTGAATCCATTTAATGTTATATATATATATATGTTTAAAGCTGACCACTTAAGGCTCATTCCTGGAGAAAAAAATATTGTTCCCTCTCCCAGCAACTGTTGATTGTCTACAGCCATTTATCTAGGGCTGTACCTTATGATATTTTCCCATCCATGTTAGCATGTCCACTGTTGTGGTTAATAGGTAGGTTTTGTTTCCACAGTCATTGAAAGTTTTGTGTGATTTTGAAGCCAGGAATTCAAACTTATATTGAAACCTATATTCAAACCTACACTGCTTTTAAGAACTCTGACACATTCAGATTTGACAGGACAGGCTTAACCACGTGAACACTCATGTACTTGTCAATCATAGGAATTCTAGAAGAGCATTCTTCTCCATCCATGATGCTGGGTATAAAGATAAATTTAAAATCAAGTCTTAGGAAACAAAGACTTAAAAGTTCAGGACTTTCTCATAGGCATAGCATTGAGCCCAGGTAAGATGTTTCTGCTGCTCAGTGCCGTAGACCTGCTGGGGGAGAGGCCTATCTTTCCTTGTTGAGGGTTGTCATCACAACTCTGACCCTACCTTCAACCTCCTCCACTAATTCCAGCACCAGTCATCTGTATTTTCAAAAGTATCTCCATTACCTTGAAACATGTTTATTGCCTGAAGTACAACAGCAAATAAGACGATAGAGTCTACAGTGTAGAAGTTTGGCTCCCAGTGCCTGTGTCCCAAAGAACTAGAAGCAAAACCAAGCACTAATGAAGACGTTTAATTGTATGAAAATGTGGGGCAAATAACAAAGAATATTAGTGTTGGAAAGGAAGATTTCACAAGAACCATTCTTTGTAAAGAAAAGAAGGAATGCTAGATCCATGAAATTAAAACAAATTTTATCCATTTATAGAATTAGTGTGAACATTATTTCATAGGAAAGGCATCTTTGAAGAAACCTAGGTCGGTACAGCTTAAAATGAATCTGAGCTGTCCCATGTATATGCACACACACTGGCAGAGAAAAGGTCAGATGCATGTAAGGTACATGTTTAGAGTCAAGTTTAAAACTTATGAGGAAAACAGACTTGGAACAGAGTTCTAACTATATTACTTCCTAATCACATAACCTCAGGCAAGCAATTTGTTATTTCCATGCCTCAAAATTGACAATGATCAAGATGTTTGACATCAACATTGAGAGAAATTGACAAAACTTGTGCAAACTGCCTCATATCTGGCACATGGAAACTTCAATGTGTGACAGATGGTGATAAGCATGGGGTGGGATGTTGAATTCACTACACACTTAGAATAAATGATGAAAAGAAAATCGAAGACACAGGGAAAATGTAGTAACAAGTAGTAATATTTAATTGCAATATTAAGTGCTTCATGTGTGTTAGATTATTTCGTTGTTACAAAAAGCCTAATAAGTAAGTTAATCATGGAATCAGAACTGAGAAAAAGAGACACAACTGGATATATTGAAAAGCAATTAAAACATTTTGGCAACATTAAAAATTTATGACTTTTGAGAAATAAATCAGTCAAATTCAATAATTTAGGAAAATAGTAAATATACACATTTAAATAGAAGATGCAGTCATCACCAAAAATAAGGAAAATACCAATGCCCAAACACTGTCACTGTTGTCTACTTTTGTTGCTGCTAATGAAGTGTAACTTGTTTGTAACTCTGATAGATAAACAACCATATATTACTAAACAACAAAAAAGTGGTATGGTGGTGTGTGTGTGTGTGTGTGTGTGTGTGTGTGTGTGTTTGTGAGACAGAGAGAGACAGAGAGAGACAGAGACACAGAGAGAGAGGACAGAGACACATACACACAGAGAGAAAGAAAGAGAGAGAGAGAGAGAGAGAGAGAGAAAGATTGTGTGTGTGCTTGTGTGTTTGTCTTTAAAACATGAAAGTAGAAGCAGTGCCATGAGAGAGATGAGGAATCTTAAGGAAGAGAGATGAGGGGATAGAGAGGGTGATGTGAATGACTTGAAGCAGCAAGGACAGGACTGGTAGAAGGAAGAGGACCTGCAAGAGTGAGAAGAGGGAATAATGGGTACAGATAGTGAATAAGAATGAATTATAACTTTGATGATATCACAATGAAACCCATTACTTTGTGTGCTAAATTAAAAACAAGCTCATACACATATAAACATATATGTGCATATAATGGGATATGAATTCTCTAGAGATTATGAAAACACAATTGGTAAATTAGTTATTGGTATATTTTGTAACATCTAGTTTTCATAACAGAGTTAAATACAAGGCTTAGAATATGTAAGATTTGTTAAATAATAACAGCACATAAAGTAACTATGCTTGTATGACTAAAGGTTGACTTGTAAGCCATTCCTCCTGACAAATAAAAAACAGTCACTCATTCTCCCACATGCCAGAAATGTTTTATTCTTGAAAAAAAATTTTATGTAACCTCTTTGTAGCCTAAACATTTGTTGGAACATCTTCTTTTTACTCATGTTTCATAGGCCCTGTGCAGTGAATGTCCAGGTGTCAGCAGTCTAGTTCAACATCAGTAACCTGCCAGAACTGCTTCTAAACCTTTGAGTATACACTGTGATTATGTGCTTGTGATATCTGTTGGGTATTCAGAGGACTCTGAAACAGCTTTGCTTATTTTTCAATGAAAACACACCATCTCCTGCTATTTTGACATCCTCTGCAAATATACAATTATCTTCTTTTCCACAAGGTTAAATTCAATTCAAGTAGATGATGATGCTTTTCCAATTTAAATTTTCAAATAAGGTTGCATAGTAAGATTTATTATGCAGGACCTGTGGTATTTAGGGGTTCCCAGTCAAAGCAGTGCACTGAAAGACCATGAGCTGGTGCAAAGTTTAACTCCATCATAATAACTGTTTTCAGATCTGCTGGGTAACAGTTTTCATTTTATTTATGAGCCTCATATTTTAAATTGACGCTCATGCTGGGCAATGTGTGAAATTATTTGACTGTGACCAGACTTATTTATAAATTCAATGTGAAGACTGACACATTTCATATGTTATTTGTATTTAAAATATATTGGAAATGGTACAATTAAAATATCCGAGTGAAGAGAAGAGATTCAAATCCAGCTAAGAAATAATTTTGAGTGCACACATATTTAAAAAGTTATAAAAGGAACGAAGCAATATGATCTACTTATCTCAGTGCTTGAAAATATGCAGGGAGCAAAAAAAAGATCTGGTGAGGCTGGCATATGCAAAGGATTTCATGAAATGTTAACTTAACACATTTGAAATCTTATTATAATTAGCATCGGGTGTACCACAAAATGTTCCTAAAAACACCTAGAGGTTAATATGCTATTTTCACTCATATGCTTCCTCATCTAGTGCTCATGCATCTTCTTACGATTGGGATGAGGGTCCTAATTGAGGATGGAATTGCCAGAGAGAGTACACAGTGTTAAATGGTAAGATGTTAGAAACTTGGGGCACTTTCTCTTCAGTTACTGGGCAGTGAAAGGTCTGTAGTCAGGCTCCTGCATGACTGCCTGCCATTTACCCCACTCTCTTCTATTTATCCCATCACAGAAAAGGTAAGTCTACTAACAAGGAAAGGATGCTATGTCTAAAGGATTGTACAAGCCCATCCCATAAGTCTTCGATTCTGAAGCATCTAGGAAAAGGGAATAATACTATAATTACCACCAAGAAAAATTCTAACGAGGTACACACATTTGTTCCTTTTTTGTGTGACTCAAAATTTCTGACTCACATTTAGCATAATTCATTTCCTTTTAGTGAAAGTGTCAGTACCATTCTTTTCAAAATATTCCTTCTTCAGAATTCCCCTCTGCATTCAGAATGACATGCAATGACAATAATAGCAATAATTATAGTAATAACAATACCTCATATTTAGTGATTCAGGGTGGAGTGATTGACGCTGAAGACAATTACCGCTAGAATATAGTAAAGAAAACTGGTTTGTTAGTAGATAGAATCTTAAATCCTTGGCAACTAGTAAAATGAAACTTATTTCCAGATATAACTTTTGGGAAGCAGGGATCTGTTCCTTGGCAGCTGGTGGCAAACCTGTGGGTTTCCCCTATGCATTTATCATTTATTTTACTGATGGTCACATAGTGGGCACTTACTATCTTTAGTCTATTTTATCAGCAGTGAGTATCTAGCTGATTTCTTGGGAAATTATGGAACTACACTTGAATTAGGAGATATTTACCTTGTAAAAATAAAACACGTTGAATAAGAAGCAGAGAAGGAAGCAAGAATTCAAATAATTTTACCATCAAAATGTGTTTTAGTCAAACTGGAAGAGAAAGTTGCATGTACTCAGAAGTAAAATATGACAGCTGAAGAATCTACTCTCACCATTAGAAACTGGGCATTAAGAGCAGTTGACAAAAATATAAACAAAGCCAAATGCCATGTTATTGCTAAAGGACCATTATAAATGGTCCCCAAATCATTCTCTAACTGTGTGTAGATGCGCTCTCTGCAACTGTTCACAGTGATAGCTGGTTCTGTGGGGACTTGGGCATTGTTGATAACAAATGGGAACGGAAAAATAACACCAGGACTGCATAAGTGATAAGAATAAAAAATAATAATGCCAGAGGAACTAATATCAGAATTTTGCATGGCTAAAAAGTTTGCATTTTTAAATTTATCTGATGCACTTAGTTGTGTTTATAAGTTTTTACTGTGTCTAATAAATTTTATACAAAACAAATGTTTTGTGCTTATTAATGTAATTAAACTGATGACGTTCTCCTTTGCTTTACTTATGTTTATTATTAATTTGATTAGTTTTTCTTAAAATATTGTGTCATTATCTTGGTTATTTATGTTATGCAAAAATTGGGGATTTCCTAATGCTGGCTGCCTAGGGGGTATGAAGGAAGGCACTGGAACACAACAAGAGGTAAAGAGAAACCACTTTTTTTTGTCTCCTGCTTCTGATAAGGGACAAAAGGCAGCAGAGGCATCTTTTACTTACAGAGAATAGAGTGTAGTGGTCCAGCTGGTCACAGTGCCTGGACTAAGCATGATGAGCAGAGTTTGATCCTCACGTCCACATGGCAGAAGGAGTGAACTGATTCCCAGAAGCCATCCTCTCACCTCCACAAAGGTTCTATGCACACTCACAGATCCACACACAAAGAAAACTTAAATGTAATAAAACTATTTCTGAAAATACATTTTTAGATGCTGAAGATACATAATATCTGTATTACAAAATATCAAAAAACGTTTAATTCTAGAAATAAGAATAGACATCTCTTGCAACTTTGCCTTTTACCAAAATGGTATTTACATTCAGCTACCCTACATAGTATTGAAACTTGGTGTTACAGTTTTGAACAATCTTACTGTTTTCTTCAGATGGGAAATAAAACCATAACAAGTTGTAGTTAAGCATTAGAGATTTGAATTGAATTGGGAACAAGATAGGATGATCTCCATTTGAGTCCATTACATTGAACCTTATACTAATTCAAAATCATTAATAGTCTCTAGAATAATATCACAGAATTCAGATTCTACATCATAATGATAAAATCAAAAATAAACATAAAATATTACCAAAAGAGATGGAAAGGAAATCAGTAGAAACCAAATTCAATATCACACAGGTGGTGAAATTATCGAATAAGCATTTTATAACAATTCCAACCAGTATCTTTGAGAGGCATTTGGCATCTGTATAAACTACTCATTTATACTACTAGAACTAGGCTGAGTGGCCAGTGGGTAATGTGCTCATTGTACCAAAATGAGAACCCAAGTTTCATCCATAGCATCCAAGTTTAGAGTCAGGTATGTGAGAGTATATTTTGACTCTAGGAATGGTGTTGGGGTTGAGGTAGGTAGATAACTAGCCAGCCAGTCTCAAAGAAACAAAACGTTCTAGATTTGGTGAATGGCCCTCTCTCAAAGAATAAAGTGATTTGTTTTTGTGAATACAGCAACCATGAACTTCAGGTGAGCATACATTCCTGTCATAGGATATAGAGCCCTATAAAGAATATGTCTCAACATACTGACTGTCATAAATTAAGACTTTCTAATAATTACTTATTTTTAAATTTAAATCATTTGAGTTTTTATGTGTGAATACTGTATTACATTATTTCCAGTCTTCCCCTCTATTCTTCAACCCCACCCCCATTTCTCCCCTTTCTAAAATTCACAACTTCTATAATTATTTCCCAGAATGTGAAAAAAAGTATGTCATGCATGATTAGTAAATATTATGTTCAATTTAATATGCAGGGTTTTGTTTTGGCTTGGAGGCAATGACTACTGCCTCCAAGACTGTTCTTGAACTTACAATATGTATGTTTGTAAACCTTTTCATGCATATAGATGGATTAGTACATGAATGTGCATGAAAGTGTATACATATGAGTTTAGAGGTCAGAAGCTGATGTCAGGTGCCTTCCTTTATCACTCCCCATTTTACCGAGCGAGGTAGAGTTTCATTATAAACCCAGAGTATGTCAATTCTGTGAGTCTAGCACCTAGCTTGCTCCAGCATTTCCACATCTCTGTTTCTTTAGTGATGGGATTACAAGCTAGGCACTTGTGTGTACTGGGAATAGAATTCTGGCCTTGAAGCTTGCAGGACAGCTTTTCACACAGAGCCATTGTAGCAGCCACTATTTTGTCATGATTCTGTGTACTTTTCATCAAATATAGTTGGCAATATTTCCCATTTGCTGAAGTGGTTCAGGTACAATCCCAACATCAGATAAGCCTGGCAAGCTGTACAGTAGATGTTAGGAATGTCAAGGTCTGCACAAACATACATACAAGCAAAACTAAAATAAAGAAATAAAACAGACATACAGATTAATAATTTTTAGTAAGTGTATTATTTTAAAAATATTTTGATATGCAAAGAATATTAATTATATTGTTCTAAATTAAAAGCAGACATTTGTCTTACTATTTCTAAGCCTGAAAAACCAAAATCTTTTTAGATAAACAGAATAATAATAAAGAAAACATGGCATATACATGTAGAGTTCACCATTTATTGTCTGTCTTATATCTTTCTGGCCTTGGTTAAAAAGAACATTAAAAGCCCATTAATTGAATATTACTAGAGTTTTAAGTAATTTTAATGAGTCTCTACCCTATTAAAATTCATGAATGGTGCCAATGTAATAAGGGTGCTAACTTTTCACTTTCATGGTTTAGATTTCTCAAGATATGCTTGTCAGTATCCTGACAACCATCTAGGAGACAGTGAGCAGGTTCATTAGGTCACTGATCTGTTTCCTACAGAGAAAAGTAATCAAGGAAAAAGCTGGTAAATCATTGGAACTAGTATCTTGGCTAATTTCAGAAATTTAATAAAAATACAAAGATCTGTTAAAGCTTAAAATATTCTAATCTCACCCTAATTATCCAATGCATGTAATTAATATATATATATATATATATATATATATATATTAGCTGCATGCTCTTTCATCTGACTTTCTGTGGTCATCTACCCACTCTCATTTTAAATTGCACGTTTAATATTTTTCTACTACCATCTCTTTAATTTCAGAATACAGGATTGAAACAATGGTATCATTTTTAAAATTTTGAGCCAATAATCTGTTCTTTAAAGATTACTTTTTATGCATTTCAGTTCTAGGAATCATGAACCACACTCATGCTAGGCAGATATTCAAAAACTAAATGATAGTGCCTGTCTCAGAAGGTACATATTTTCTTCATTTCTCTACACTCAAGGAAACCCAAATGAGTCTAGCTTTAATATTCCAGACAGTATAATTACTTTCAGTTTTCTTTTATGCAAATTATGGTAAAATGTTTAAATACATCCTCACCACTTACAACTATATAGTACAGTAGTGCTAAGCATAGCGCTTAGTTGTGATCACTAGAAGTTCACTTTGTAGTGCATAAGATTTAATACTTATAATCATAGAATAAATATTCTGTGTATATATCACACTTTCATCTATTCATATACCAGTGGGGATTTAAGTTATTTTATGGTGTCACTATTAACAATAATGCTACAATAAACATGGGACACAGATATAACTTAATAAGCATTTTAAATAATTTTAACACATGCCTAGGGGTGCTGCTAGTGTATGGCATCACACGGACATACCACTACTTTTGCTTTTTTATATCATCTGCAACATTTCACTTTCTTATCAACTGTGTACAAGGGTTCAATTTCTTTGCATCCTTGGGAATATTTGTTATTTCTAATCTTATAGTTTGTTTTTCTTATTAATTATCTTAAAGGATATTTGATATATATATATATATATATAATTTAGTATAATATAATGATAGTGTGTTAATAATAGTGTTTTAAAATATATGTTTAATGTTACTAATTAATATGACAATTTAATATTACATATACCATATTTAATATAATATAGTTATGTAATATGATATAATAATTATTTAATAAAATGTTTAAGAAAGAAGTATCTGTCCTTAGATATACCATCCTGAGGGAAACACACAGAGATTCAATTTAGATTACTCACCTGTATTAATACAGCACTCACTAGTGGAGGGGGTCATCTGCAGCACCCTAGGTAGAACTCCAATCTATGCTAATTAAGAAGCTTACCTTCCTCATGTCTCTGGGCACCATATGTCAAAGATGAGCTTTTTATATCAGTGTAAACTGAGACAGGAGTAATGTTGGCGATTGATGAGGACCTGCCATATGCTCTCTGAAAAATTCCTTAGGGATTTTTCATGAAATGAAAATTCCTTAGGGGCTGTAGACTCAGAGACTGATCATTCAGCAGAATTTTCTCTTAGGGAACAAAGCTTAATAATCTGAGGCCAGTACTTCCTGTGACTGGCAACAAACTCTTTGAACTTTTCAGGGGCCAGTGAAAAGGTAAAAGAAAAGAGGTTGTGGTGGAATCTCTCTCTCTCTCTCTCTCTCTCTCTCTCTCTCTCTCTCTTTCTCTCTCTCTCTCTCACACACACACACACACTCATTGGATGAAGCAAGAGAAGCTTCAACAACTTCATACACACACGCACACACGCACGAGCACACACACACACTCACACACTATATATATACACATATTCATACATCAGAACCGCCCCCTACAAGACTCACTAATAAATACCTTACTAACCATATGCGTCTCCAAATTCTTTCCAAGGATCATTGCTAACAATCTCCATCTCTAAGTTTTTTCCACAGGTGGTTGAATCATTAATCTGCCCTAGCCTCAATGCTTGAAATAGATCAAGCACTATGATTGTAAGTGCCAGTGATACTGCCCACTGAGGGGCTGGAAACCCCCTTAGATTTTTTTATACAATTCTTAGATTAAGAGAGATGTGAAGGCAACAAGCAGAGTAAAACTCCACAACAGCATGAGATTCTCAGAACATGTAGTCCTCTGGGCTCTGCGTCACCGATGCACACTTATCATGATTGTGCTAACCAATGAGCCAAATTTCATGAGCTCTAAAGCTGTTTTGCTATTCCTCCTATATGGCCATAGATATATGGCATCTTACTCTGGCTTTGACTTCATATATTCTTGCAGTTAGTGAATATTTTCATGTACTTATTGATCACTTTCAGGTTTTCTTTATGTAGCATTTATTTCATTTGCCCATTTTTAATTTGATATATTGTTATTGTTGACTTGGTGAAGCTTTATATAATTGGTGATTGTCTCTTATTTTAAAAAAATGTGAATATTTCTGTGTTCACTATGTTATGTTTTCACTCCAATAATTGCTCATCTTTAGAGTAGGTTAAAGTTTGATCTTGTTTTTGTGAATGTTTTTGGTATAAAATTCCCCAAATCATACCCAATATAATCAAATCAAATATATATATATATATATATATATATATATATATATAATCAAATATATATAATTTTAGACAGTATTAATAGTCTAACAATATTTAATTTTTAGTTTCCAATACATGGAATAATAGTATATATGCTGTATTTTAGCCTCAATTTATTTCAATAATACTGTGTATTTTTTCTTAATTCCCAAGTCTATTGTTTTCTTGAACAACTTTATTTCTCATTTTATTTTTTTATGTGATATTAGACATGGCTTACGTGATCAAGACCATGAGTTCACATAGCTCAGAAACCTAGGGTAAAGCTGTGTTGGTCTTTAAAAAAGCAACAAACAAACAAACAAATAAATAAACAAATAGAAAACCCAAAACAACTAACAAACAAAAACTTAATGATAAAATAATTCATAATGACATTCTGCTCTGCTCATAAAGAGTACCTTCCTCAGCCATTATCAGCAAAGACTCCTCTTGCAGCAATTGGGAACAAATATGGAAACTCGAGTCCATGCTGAGGCCTGCATGGCTACAGCAGAAGGGATAGCATGACACAGTTCCTGCTCTTAGAACAAGGCCAGCAGGGTATGCACTTTCAAGAGTGTTGAAGGTTAC
This sequence comes from Rhynchomys soricoides, assembly GCA_019843965.1. Lineage (NCBI taxonomy): Eukaryota > Metazoa > Chordata > Mammalia > Rodentia > Muridae > Rhynchomys > Rhynchomys soricoides. The sequence goes on from JADRCH010000140.1 coordinate 1,566,818, forward strand.
TAGGTGTAAGGATTATTTGTATAATAGTGTATATATTTTCATTTTTCTACTTCAGTTAATGTCCTCTTTGTAAAATGTTAATGACTCTGTGATAATTTGAAACAGCATGAGTTTGGGAGGCTAGAATGTGTTTCTTAGGAAAATGGTAAGTATTGAGAACTTCAGGACAGCCCTTAAGGCTATGGAAAAGAACTCTGAAACCATGATTTCAAGAATGTATAATTTCTTAACTATGCAATATATAAGAATAGAATATGAATTCTAAGAGTGGCTTCATGGACCTAAAAGAACGGTAATGGTAATCTCAGGACTGGATCCCACTCAGCTAAACTTATTGTTTGTACTTACAAAGGGAGACAGATCTCTTGAGTTCTTTTGATATGTTAAACAAAAAAGTGCTTCCTGTCTCTAAGAATCAAGTGGCTAAGATCATGAAATGCTGATTTGTGGAATAATAAAAAGGAAGCCTGGGGTGAAGTTTGAATTGATATGGAAATAAAAGACTGGGATTTGGTCTTTGGTCTAGAAGAACACAGAGCTGTCAGCTTGTACCCATAATTGACTTAGACTGACTTCAAGTTCTTTTGCTGTTCCCAAATACTCCTTCCTTAGAAACCCTTCTACAAGATGAGGCTGGTTCTTGACACATCCAGACATTACAGACTTAAACACACACACACACACAGAGAGAGAGAGAGAGAGAGAGAGAGAGAGAGAGAGAGAGAGAGATTGAAACATTCTAAATGGGATATATCCATCAAATACTTATCTTGACAGAAGAGAAAGTAGAAAGTAGAGCCAGAGGGGATTGAGGACATCAAAAAGACAACGTCCTCTAAATCAACTGAACAATGACTAATAGACTCAGAGAAACTGAAGCAGAATGCATAAAGCCTGTATGAGTCTATACCAGGTAATTTATATATATATATATATATATATATATATATATATATATATATAATCTTTCAATTTAGTGTTTTCATGGGTTCCCTAGTGGGTAAATGTGTGGCTCACTGAAGGTTTGCCCTCTCCTGGACTGTTTACTTTCTGTTTGCTACTTTTCTTCCTACCCCACTGTGATAGTTTTTGACGTATCATATTATATGTTATTTGATAGTTGAGACCTGACCTGTGCAATGCAAAACCATGCAAGGAAATTTCGTAAGGTAGAGCAGGTCGAGACCCAGAGACTTGGTGGGCACACACTTGAGATTTAGGTGACTCCCAGCTCCTTGCCAGACACCTGACTTAGAACATGTCTCATGCTTCTCACACAAAAGAGAAGTGACCTGTGGTCATATAAGCTCAAAACAGAGTTCTCTCTGCTAATGAGGTACCTAGAGGCCTGGAGGGCTTAGCCAATAAGCTTTCCTTCCTAGACATTCCTCCCTGAAAAGGATATTTAATCTCAAGCCCACCCTGAGAAGTGGGGTATGGTTTTGCAAATCCATTTTCCGCCATGACAATAATAAACTGTTTGGAACCATGGACTGGCTCTTTTCATAGATATCTGCCATGAATCCCCATGGTGAAGGTCTTTGCCTACAGTGCCTCAGCCTAGTATCCTTTAGAAGGTCTCTCTGCATTCTAAGCCACAACTGCCACAAAGCCTGCCACTGTCAAGCCAAGGACAATTCCTGTGAGACCACCTGGAGCTCTGCCTCCCTCCACCACGGGGCTAGACACAATCCAAAGGCCCCAACTCTATTCCTTGCTCTTCCTGGATGCCCAACGGTGCATGGATGTCCAAAAGCCTGAGAACTCCATGGCCCCAGCCTTCTCTCAGGCCTTGGGATCTCTGAACTAGCTCCAGCTTTCCCATGTCTAAGATGGCACTCCTGCCCCGCACCCTCCCTCCTCCCTCACATCCTGTTTCCAGTCCTTCTCTACAGCCCAGCACCTGCATCAGAGGTAGCATTGGATAAGTACAATCAAACTCACCACATCTGCCTCTCCAAGTTGCGCTTCCAGCCAACAATCCTACAACTGGCTCCAACGATGTGGGGCTAAACCAGTCAGCCCTAGCATAGCTGTAGCCATTTGGTTCCATGCCTACCAGCTAATTCACTGTTGCTGTAATATGCCTGCCAGTCATTGACACAGATAAATAACTTGACTCAGAACAGGGACATACTGACCACATGTCCTGTTCTGTATGTTCTGAGATTTTCTTTTTTTTTCTCTTTCTTTCTTTCTTTCTTTCTTTCTTTCTTTCTTTCTTTGTTTTTTTTCCTTAGTAATCATTTTATTTGGTTACACTTCAAATGTTATCCCCCTTCGGGGTATCCCCTCCCTGAACCCCCCTGACCTCCTCCTCCTCCCCTTGCCTCTACAAGGGTGCTCCCCAACCCACACGCTATCACCTCAGAATTTCAACAACCATAAGCTCCACATAAGAGTGCTCAGAATAAAGGTCATTTAAAACTCTTCTGTCTAGCTAGCCAAAATAGCTTGATTCAGAGCAGACTACCTGGTAGCACTTCCTACATCTGCACATTAGCTCATTATGGGTTTTTTTGGTTTTCTTTGTTTGTTGTTGCTGTTGTTGTTGTTGTTGTTTTACCTGAGACATGTTTGGGTTCATAGCCTCAGTACTGAATTCTGAACTATGGCTCTGACTGCTCAGTCTTAGGGTGTGTGCTCAATAAACCATCCCTGTCTGACTGAGATTAGTGTTCCTGTGGTTTGTGGGCAACTCTTGGACCCCAAAATTATTATAATACCTTAGGACGTCTGTTTATTTTTTAATGAGAGACAGAAAGGGTGTGGATATCAATGGGAGAGGAAATGCAGAAAACTGGTAGAAATAAATGATGGTGAAACCATAATCAGGATATATTATGTGAGAAATGAATCTATTTTCAATACAAGAAAAAAGTGTTCAACAATGTGAATGCCAAAACACTGTTATAAATTTTTGGCAATTATTATGACAGACCTCTTGCAGGATTTTTCAGAGAGAATTTTGCATCCCTTGATATGATTTTATGCCATTACTGATATTTAAAGATGCCTGTATTTTTCTTAAGATAAGGATATATAAGCAAACTTTTATTCACCTGAAGTAATTTTCTCTGAGATTTTCTACCTCAGTCTGCTAAGCTAGTCCTAGTCCTGGAAGCTCCTAGCCTCCTTACAATCTTATCTAGGCCTAGACTGTTTTCAGCCTCTGAGACTTGCTGCTGAACAAGCTCATCCTTTCTTGTTCTTTCTGAACTATGACTGGCTGGTTCAACTCAGCTGTTCTGGCACAATCTCCTCTCCAAGCTTACCTATTCAATCTGGCTTCTCTCTTAACACCAGACTGAATTCCTCTGCTTGGCTTCATACTAACTTTGTCAATATATTCTAATCTTCTGGTTCCTTCTAAGTCCCTGGATCATTCTGTCTTCACCTATGTCTAGCTTTCTCACTTTCTGCAAATTATCTCTCTATAACTTCTGGTAAAACTGCCTTCCAGCCTTCTCTCCACTGCTCCCTCAAGTAGCTTTCCTTTACTCTCTTTTCTTGTGATATTAGGGCATATCTATTCTGTCAAAGTTTTCTCTGATTTGCCACTTTGTCTGCTACTCAATTAGACATCACTTTCAAATGTGGATGCTTCCTTCTACAAACTAACTTTACCTTTGTTGTTTGAGATTAAAGGTGTGTCCTAAGGGTGTGTCTGTATTCCAGCCAGAGTAGCCAAACTGTTGGATTAAAATCCCTCTATAATGCCTTATTTAATATCATTAATCTCAGCTGTGACCAAATTGTGCCTCCACATCTGGGGAGTGACTTCTTACTTCAAATAATCTGATCAAGAAAAATCTCTCATATGAACCCTTCAGTTGTTTGTGTTTTAATTGAATCTAGATGCAGCCAAGCTGACACCAATATTAACCATTACACCAACTTCTTTTGGAATTGGCCATGAACAATAATAGTTTAGTAGTCTAGGGTTTGTTCTGACTGAGGAAAATAATTTCTTAGAATTAATGTGCATATCTTATATTCCTATCAGGGGAGGGCAGCTGGGAAATTGATAACTTCTCATTTCCGTTTGTTTGTTCATACCAAGAGCTAAATGCTAGTTTAACAGCTTTAATGTCTTCATAACAGGTGTTAGCATATGAGTAGTGAATAATCTTGACTCAATGATACATAATGCAACTTGTGAAATTTAAATCTACTAGTGAAGCTCAAGAACTGCTTGGCAGATTGATGATTACAAACGACCTATACAAGCTCAGCCTATTTTTTAAACAAAGTATGTGTCTGTGGTGGGAAATAAGAGAGGAGAATTCTGTAGTTATTCCTAGGTTTTCCTTACAAGTAGGCTTAGCTGGTCTTCTGAACTCAAGTACACCAAATGTTGAATAGATGACATAATAGGTGACTAAAAGAGATCAGAGTTATCTAAGAATCAACCAAAGAAAATGCTTAACAAGTCAATACTATAGTTAGTTTCATGAGTTTTTATTGAATTCATTCTCTAACCTTTTTGGTTCATGTACAGTTTGTTTTATGATATTTTGCATCTGTTTTGCAAACCATAGCTAGAGTCATATTCACAGAATTCTGAATCATAATTAAGTTTCGAGTTATTCTCTTTTTGAACATCCATGCTCAATCCCCTACAGAAAGACTGAATTTACAGCACTGCAAGATCATTACCTTAAGAGAGTTTCATAAAGAAGCAATATTTTCTGATGAGAAATTTGTCAGTCCTTTGATTAATACAACAATTAGCAACAATATGTTGAGTCACTCCTGTGGACTCATGGTCTCATTACAGAAGGTTTTCTGTCTTCCTATTAGTGTCCTATTTGTTTTTAATTCTGTGACATAATTAGTTTTGTAATAAAAAGAAAATTTGATCATGAATTTCAAAGAAAAAAAGAAGAGAGAAAAAGGGGGGGAGGGAGAGAAAGGGGAGAGATGGAAGCTTGCTGTTGATTTTGATATCTTGATTTGGGTGTGAGCTGAACCTATCCTGTCATAGCACTCAGCTACTTTGCTTGGGTTTCTGTGGAAAGTTTTTTCCCATACAGCCTTCTGAAGAATATTTGGTGGTATCTTATTTGGAGATCTCACACCATTGCAGAAATCTAGCAGGTGGGTACATAAGTTAACTGGAAAAAGCAATATTGGGAGTTTCCTGTTTGGTTGCTCTGCATCAAAATCTAAGTATGTTACTCAATAGCTACTGTTTTATAGTAGAAACAAAGTATCATAAACTATGTAATTGTTCTGAGTATATATTGAAGCAATAGTTGTTTTGATGAATATGGTTATTTAGTATCAATAAAAATCCTAAATTTTAGCCTGGCAGTGGTGGCGCACGCCTTTAATCCCAGCACTTGGGAGGCCGAGGCATGCAGATTTCTGTGTTCGAGGCCAGCCTGGTCTACAGAGTGAGTTCCAGGACAGCCAGGGCTACACAGAGAAACCCTGTCTCAAAAAACAAACAAACAAACAAACAAACAAAAACAAAAGAAAAAACAAAACAAAAAATCCTAAGTTTTTACATGAATTTTTTGTTTTGTGAAAAACTGTCCAAGTTAGATCAATATGTTTTATTAAGTAACATTTTACTACAAATGCACTCTCTTCTTTTATTTTTATAGGTTTTTTTTTTTTTTGGTTTTTCAAGACAGGGTTTCTCTGTATAGCCCAGGCTGTCCTGGAACTCGCTCTATAGACCAGGCTGGCCTCGAACTCAGAAATCCGCCTGCCTCTGCCTCCCAAGTGCTGGGATTAAAGGAGTAGGCCACCACTTCCCAGCTTATTTTTATAGTTATTATTCAATTGATTCATAATTGTTTTAGCTTGAGTAAAATAAGAATATTCTGGATTAACTAATTTCAGAATAATAAAGACAATCATGTTATACTTCCTTCTCAGTATAAAAAATAAGTAAGAAGCGCTTTAATTTATCAGCTCCATATTAAATTGTTTGTCTGACCTTAAAGTCACAAAAAGTATTTAGTTGAAGAAATTATAGGAAAGCCTATGATTAAGTCAGACTACATGGCAAGTGATGAAAACCCAGCCAGTACCTTAATGCTATATGCAGTGGATTGTTGACTCCTGATATTCAAATTATATATAAAAGTTATTGAGTAACCTTAATGCAAGAATTAACAGGTCTCAAAATCAAATGGAAATATATTAAAATGGGTAGAGAAATATGTAAGTGCAAATGCAAGTGAGCAGTGAAATATAATAGATTTTAGTGGTATTACAAGAGATGATTTACTCCAATCAAAACAAAAAACTAAATAACCACTATAAACAAATCTTTCGAGAGATTTGATTTATTGTATAGATTTATCTGTGAATTAATTAGAATTAAAAGATTTAAAACTGATAAGAAGTTGCTCTTATGAAATAACATGAATTGTGATCACTGATGTCATAAAAGCTGTGAGATGTCCTGTTGTGTTCCCAGAGATATAAATAGGAAATGAAAATTATCCAGTATCCTTCTGTAAGAAAACATACAATAATATATTTAACTTCATAATGAAGAGAAATTATATAGAAATAAAGACAACAGAGCAACTCTAATCTGCCAAAATGAAAAATCATCTTGCATTTTAAAAAACTAGTATGCTTAACATGATGAAATTAATTTGTATACAAATCACAGGATTTTTATCTAAATTTATATTCAAAGGATTTATTTGCCTATGCAGATGACTGTGAATGATATCCTGCAGAAAGAAGTATGTGGTTTTCCACAATCCCCCTTTCTTCTATGCTTAGGAACCATGATAAGTATTCATTATTTCTTCAACATTAAAAAAATAGAAAATATAATTTCAAAACTGCAGTTTTAAATTCCACTTGAATATAAACAAGGTTTAAAATAGAATTGCAAATTTTCAGAACTATGAGGAGCATGTAATCTAAAAATAATGCTATCTTTTAAATAGGCATAATAAATTTGTTTATCATTTATACGTTGATAATAATAATAATATTAAGAAGTCATTTTTTGAAGATTTATCTATAATTTCATCATATGTTTGAGCATGTCAGTTGCCAAGTGAATTAAGTTGGAAGAATATAAATTACCATGGTAAACATCTATTATACTTAAAATAATATATTATAGTTCTCAAAATATAGGCAAATAATGAATAGAAAAGAAGAAAGGGCAACATGTATTGTTATATGTTTTATGGTAAACTGCAACACATTGGAAAATGACAACATTTTCAGTAAATTATGTTAAATTTTGTGGATATATTTAAAAATATCTCAAGCAATTCACAAACATTTGTTTATAATTAATCATACACATAAATGAAATCTAATACTTGGAAGCACATGAAAAAGAGAAGATCCTAATATTTGTTAATTACGAGAATATTCTCAAAGAGTAAATAACCAAAAATATCTGCAAAAGCCATTAAGGTTATTGAATAAAAACAAGAATTAAACAAGACACTTATAACACATCCAGGTGCTGATAGGCACCTTGGCCTAAGCATTTGTTCCCAGATTTGTAGGGGTGGGTTATAACCCAGGAGAAAAATACATAAAAACATAGGAGGTTCTTTTTTTGTTTGTTTTACTTACCAGAATATTTAAGGTGGAAAAATGGTTCATTTCCACCTTGCTACAGTGAAATATTTCACAGTTGTACTATAAAAAAGTCAAAGTTTGTCCCCCCCTCCCTCTCTCCCTCCCCCCTCACTGAAAACAGATTCTTCTCTCATAGAATACATTCTGACCAGTTTCCCCTCCTTTCACTTTCCCCAGCTCCCTGCCAAGCAGCTCCTCTCTTCCCAGATCCAGCCCTCACTTCAATTCATTTCCTCTTCAGAAAGGAGATGACAGCCAAACAAGATGAAAAATATATATAATATGACAAAGCAAAAGCCCTCATATATAGGCTGGACAAGGCAATCCAATAGTACAAAAAGAGTCACAAGCACAGTCAGAAGAGTTAGAGATACCCTTCCCCCCACCCCATTGTTGGGAGTCTCAGAAAATCACCAAACTAACATCTATAAGATCTGTGCAGGGGGACTTGTTCAGTCATTTGCTGCTCAGTTCGCTGCTTCAGTCTCTGTAAGCATTACCTGACTCTGACAATCATCCCCCACCCCCAAGCACTGAAGGGAGGGACAAGATAGAGACCTCCAATGTAAACTCTCTCTCCTCATAACATCAAGCTATATGATGCATGAAAAAAACTTGCAGTGAGAACCAATAAAGAGTTATCCTCTCCAAATATATATCTATGAATAGTCATGAAATACTTCCATTTGATATAAAATATAAATATTAAAATTGAATTTAAAGGTATGAAAGAATTTTATAACAATAATATTCAGATAAATAATAATACATTTAAAAAATATTTAAGTCATTATATATAAATATTGATGAAACACATAAAGACATTCTAGGCAAACTGAATTGATTAAATACATATGTAAAATATGGATTAATAATATTAATTATAATATTAATGTTATATTAATATAGATATAATTGCAATGTATATTAGCATAATATGTTAATAATGTAAGTAATAACCATTACATATAACATATAATGCTATATTAATATTATTATTTATATTAATAATGATATAAATAAATATATTATGTAATTTATAATAGTGGTATAATAGTATAATATACTTACTAATAATATGTTATTATATATAATAATGTATTTATATACTATTAAAAGTACTTTTAAATTAATGTTGCAAAAAAGGGTTTTAAAAATTAGGAAAAAGTTAGACCATATCACAAAGAATGAGGTTTAAATGATCACAAATCTCTGATAAAAAGCCTAACTTCATTAAAATTTAGGGAAAGATGATTACAAACAATATTTTCCTTTTTCCTGTCTCCTTGACTGACATACATTTAAAGGATAGTGACATCAAATGTAAACAGAGGTGTAGAGCATTAAAGACATTTACAATATTAATGGGGATTTTGAATTGGCAATAATGTTCTTGTAACAGTTTGGTGATATAGTTACAAAAGTAATTAACTCATCATAATCCAAACAAGTCCACTTTTAGGAGTCCCTCATAATATTCTCATTGTCAGGATCATAACAAGAGAAGATACAAAAGAGAAAGACATAAAATATATGCTTTAATATATATGTGTGTTTATACATGCATACATGAATGCACATGTGTAGGTTTCCCTAATAATTTAACTACTCAATGTTAGAGAAATTGTAAACAATGCGTTCATGTATCAGGATGGAAGCTCTCAATTAAATTGATAATTTTAAATGTATAAGCAACTTCTGAATATTTTAAAATTAATGCTGCAAATTACAGTATTATACATAGCCTATCAAGTAGTTATGCATTATTGCATAAAGCCAATATTAAATATATTATATTAATTATAGATTGTATATTATATATATCATATTACATATTCTGTATTATATATTACATAGAACATATTACACATTATATATTATATTGTATATTATACATTATATATGATCTATAATTATAGATTATATTTACATTATACAGTATACACTATACATTATCTATTATACAGTATACATTTTACATTATACATTGTATATTATTATAACATATACCCATACATCATGTATCATGTATTATATCACATATCACATATCATATATATTTTAAATATATTTAATTGTAGTAAAAGTAGAAGTGCACACTAAAGATAGTTCAGCCTATAGATACCACATGGTTTTTAGGTGTACAAGTGTGCACATATGAGGGAGAGGAGGGTCTTTTTAGTCATCAGGGGGAGCAGAGGCCCTTGGGCCTGAAGGTGTTAGATCCCACAGTATAGGAGAATGCCAAAGAGGGATGACAAGAGTGGGTAGGTGGGTGGGTGGGAGAATACCCCCGTAGTGGCAGGGGGAGGGGGAAGGGGAGGAAATGGGGAGGTTCCAAAGGGGAGATCTGGAAAGGGGGAAACATTTGAAATGTAAATAAAGTATGGAAAAAAAAAAAAAACAAGTGTGGAAATAAGCCTGGTGCGGTGGAAAGAAGCCACATGTGTCAGTCCCAGGCGCTGGGGCTCTGGGTGAGACAGGAGACATGCAGAAAGTGGCTGCAAGCTCTTCTACAGTCCTACGGGCTGCCCAGGCTGTGTGAGAGGCCTCTGCAGAGACACAGCCAGTGGGTAGAAGAGGGAGCCATCCAGGGGAACTCCACGGCCGGCTCTGGAGTTTCCAGGCTCTGTGCATCATGGTCGCAGCCAGACGCTGCTGTGGGCTGGAAATGGGAGGCAGAGCACAGCTGGCATCCTGCCGTGGGACCAGGTTGGTGCGTGCCTTGTGGCATGGGCTAGCTGCTTAGGCTTGGGTGAATGGGTACCTTCTGGGAGCGCTGGGAAGCCCTCAAGAGATTAGATGCGGTTCCTTAATCGAGGGCCGGATCCCTTGCTTCCCAGAGCAGGTCTAGATGGAGAGACAGTCCATAATTCTACGATGTTTATTTTCATTGTGGAGAGTGACATGGATGGAATTGTACCCTTGCCCCTCTGGGAGAGGAGACCAAGTATAGTAGCTAGAAAGGGGCATGGCTAAGCCTCTAGGTATCTCATTAACATGGAGATGGCTTGGGGCTGTGTGGCCACGACTCTACCTGGGGCGAGACCACACCTCTACCTGAGGAGGGGTGGTACATGACCATGACCTGAGCCAAAAGCCTCCCAGGAGAATTGGCATAACGTTTTCGGGTCCCTTGAGGATTGTTCCACTGGGTCGCCCATTATTTACGCCTGTGCTCAACCAGGTGCCAGACTGCCTGTCACAGATCACTGTCCCACATACAGGAGCCTGAAGGGAGCCCTAAACCTGGCCTTCATCTTCATTCTGTTTCAAATCTTCTTAAAATGCTATCTGAGGCATATGCATATATTGACAAGGATAAAAGACAAAAAGCGTGTAAAATATAATGTAACTTTTAAAATATTTGAAACTTCAGATTTGCATAGAAGACTAAGTTGATCTATTTTTTTGAAATGATTTTAAAAGGAAAAAACAAACAGGTAAATGAGATTATGTCCTTTGGTCATATTTTCCTCAAATAAAACCTGTCACGTCCAATTCAGTTTGAAAAAGAATTATACAATTGCTACTTTACAAATAATTTTATAACCACCAAGAGCTCTTGCCCACTTTTGTATTTGTCCATTGTTAGTTTTACTCATTAACAGTTCTTGTAGGCTCTTTTCCAGCACTTTATCGTGTTATTTTACATTTTTTGTCCATTTATTTTTCATTTGATCTCTGTTTCAGGTAATTTTGTCTATTTTGTTTGCATCAGGTTGCTTAGTCTTTTTTTCTCAACATAAATTATCTTTTAGCACCATACTATTTTAATTTTATGTATACTGGAGTTATTTTTCTGTGATTGGCCCAATCATTTGTTCAATATTCTCTTTGCTAAATGTATCTATGGATATTATCTTGTCATTCTTTTATCCTTATGAAGTGATAAGTCATTTGGGAACGGAATGTTAATGCACATTGGTCACATAGTTAGGGTACTAAAAACATTTTTTATAGTTAAACCTGCCCAGACTTTTCCAACTCCTACTGTTTATTTCTAATCTCCCCAAAATGAATCATCTGATTTTAGATGCATTGTGATGAGTAATTTAGTAAACACAACCATCAAAACCAACTCCATTGTTCTACCTCAACTGTACTGCTCTCAGTCACTGCAATGGTAATTTTTACATACAAATCTCTAATCTTGTTAGGAAGATTATATAACTTTGGCCCCCAACTCATGTTTCCTAGCTTTCTAAGTCCTGGATAGCAACTTACTTGTAGACAAATTATGAAATATCTGAAGAGTCGACAAATAAATGGAAGACATAGAGGGAATTGAATTTGAGAAACACTATCACAGGCAACCTGACAGAAAACATTTGAGACATCTGCCTACTTAGTGAAATGTTGTAGGACAGGACCCACGACTTGGTCATTACTTTTACATGGATCTTGGCAACAACAAGTGAGGCACAATAAGATTTTTTTTTAAATGACCAATACAACCTTTATTATGTATTTTGTAACTTTTTCTGAGGAGAAATGGACAAATGACTATTTTCCCTATATAAAACACCAACACCAACCAAAGAAATAACATTCCACCAGAGTCCAGTTGGGTGGACAATTGAATTTATTGGGGTTAAATACAAAAGCAAGATTAAGGGGTTCCTTAAAGAGCACTGATGACTCACCAGTGCCTGTGTCACCCAAGAAGGTAAAGATTCATGGAAGCTGCATCTCTGGAACTCCTTGCTCAACTTGTAGGGAGCTCAATCAGACTGTCTCTTCTCTTCAATCAACTGCTTCTGCTTATCTGCATGTTTCTCTGAGAATAGGCCTTGTGAAACTTGGAACTTTCTGAAGGTCCTGAATCTTGCAAGGTTTGCTAGCTATATGAGCCACTTATTTTCCATAGCTTAGGCTTGGGATACCTTGGTGGGAGAAATAAATCAAAACCACACAATATTAAATTATTAGAAACCAAATGACTTGATCTTCTCTGAGTTGTAGATTTCTGTATTTGACTGTTAATGGATACAACCTCTTTAAATGAGCTGCTGGAGTTCAATATGCAACTTAAACTGCATAAGCAAAATATGATTCTGTGCTATTGATGATCAAGCAGTTAGCCCTATAAGTTGTAAGAAACTTATAGTGGAGTGTTTCTACACAGTCGTCAGATTAAATTAATATCTTCTAATTAGGGTTTTCCTTTTAAATGGAGCAGACTAATGCACTGTGTTAGTGATATAATAGAACTAAGAATGACAAAAATGTTGTTGTTGTTAATTCAATTCTGTATTTCTCTTAATGCAATAGGTATTACCCTGAAAGTAAGTCTTTAAATATTTCCATTGTTTTCTTTAACTCTCAAGGATTCAGTCATCACCAAGGCACCTTAAATTATTTTAAGGCCGAAGTCAGCTGTAAACAGGCATTTGACATTTTTATCATGCATATTCAATTATTGAAACTAAAAATTCAAAACATTCAAAGCAGGTTCATTATCCCAAACACATAACATAAACTGTACAAACAACCAAAGGGATATATTGACTAAAATGTATAAAACTTGGATGTAAAGGAATCCCTAGGTTCAAAGCTGATAGATGACTAATACCGATTTTTAGGGTTTTAAAATTTAGGATATACTGGTCTAAATTGTTAGACAAATTATAACAAAAATATTTGGTAACTTTAGTAATAGAGAAAAACTTCTTAATTAACACTGAATATGAAAAAACAGTGGAATGCCACATGTGATGTATAGTCCTAGGATGTCAATGAATACATTCCTAAACTTACAGATAAAATGGGAGCTACTCTTACTCTCCTGTGGAGAGCATGTATGGACACTTCAGGAAAGTGTGAGAGGAAAGCATTTATGTGTTTTTGAAAATCCATTACCTGTATGTATATGATGTCAGGGCTGGCTATTTGGTATTGGATAGTCAATATAAAATCTCAAATAATATGGAAAACACGGAGAAACCTATTTTTCCAACAAGGAGAAAATAAAATATGCCAGGCAGGACTGTGTTCAGCTGCAGAAAGAAATGAGTAACTCCACAGGGTATAGATAGTTCTTCATGAGAAAAAGAAAAGTCTCTAAGTGGGTAATGCAGTGCTAATATGATGACTCCACAATTTTTAAGTAACACTTACATCAAACATTCATTTGATATTTAACCACATTTTTCTATCAACATGGAGAATTAATCTGCAACTATAGCATCCTCTTCCAAATAAAAATACTTCTTTGCAAGCTGTCACTTTCTCTTTCTTCCAATATTCCATATTTTGTTGAAATCTTCTGCAGCTTCAGATTCTGTTTTTTATTATATTTTCAATATGCTTCTATTCACACTGATATAAATTTTATCAATTGTCTTTGGGCTCACAACCACATGTCCAAACTTTTATATCTATTTAAGCATAAATTTTGCTGATTTCTTTTCTCAGTGTTGTTCTCCATGTTTTATAGCTTAAAGAGATTATCAATATTTTCATTCCCCTAAAAATGTGGTGAATCTTTCCTATTTAAGCCAGTGGTTTTGTTCAGCAAAGAAAAAGCATTTACTTTTAATTTCTATTCTCCAGTTTATTTATTTTCTTTTGCCGTGATTCCTTATAGATAGACATTTTGTTTAAATTCTATGGTTCATTTTTCAATTTTGTCTATCTATCTATCTATCTATCTATCATCTATCTATCTGTCATCTATCTATCATCTATCTCTCTGTCTATCTATCATCAGGGCCTCTTATGTAGCTGGCCTAGAACTCTATGTATAGATCAGGCTAGCTTCAAACTTATAAATAGCTACCTGTCTCATCCTCCTAAGTGTTGAGATTAAAGATATGAAGCATTAGTATTGGATCACAGTCTTTTTTCTTCTGTCAGTGCATTGTTGTATAATTCATTGACTCCACATAATGAAGGCTCAGTCTTCAGCCCTATTGACCATAAATTTTAGCCTATGAAAGTTTTAGTGTTGACTACTTTTTCCACATGCCATATTTTATTTGCCAGTAAAATACTTGTTTTATTTTTATATAACTTTGTTTTGTGAATATAAAAGCATCGTAATCATAACTATTTGGAGGATTTTGTCTTTTGTTTTGTTTTTGTTTTGGACATAGACTCTATTTCTCTGAATTCTTTTTTTCTATTGATTTCCTTTTTAATGCTGATTTACATGAAGACTTGGCAGTGAACTGTCATGTTTCTATGTGTGATGATCGATGTCCTTGTTAATTTAACAGAATCTAAAATCACATAGGCTTGTGGTGTCTGAACATGGTGGTAGGGATTATGCTGATGGGTGTCAACTGGTATATAAAAATAGGAAATTCTATGCAGTGTGGACAGCACAGGTCCCTGGGCAGGGATCCTGGGCTATGTAAAATTGAGAAAGTGAACTGAGCAGATACACTTGTCACTCTATTTTTTTGACTGTTGACGTGCTGGGACAATCTCCTGCTCTTGCCACTGTTAATTCTCTGCCATAATAGATGGCAACATCCACTTAAGAGCCAACATCAACACTTTCTTCTGTAGGTTGCTGAGGTTGGAAATTTTGTTTTCAATCACAGAAACAGAAAAAGGAACTAAGAAACTATGTTAAATGTTAAGGTCTGTAAAGGTCAATATCAGTAATTTGAGGATGTTTCCTAAACTGTAGTAGATTGTGGATTTTAGTGATTTCAAGCACACCAGATGCAGACAAAACAAATCATCTTCAGATCTTAGATATGCTGTTCTGTTGAGAGAAGATATAGAAGATTCCAACCTTCCATTACTTACTCAGTTCTTAATACTCTTCTGTCCTCACATGTTCTTGGAAAGTGACCAATGCTATGATTCCCTCTTGAATTTAAAGACTGTTCTCATTCCTGTAAAGCTCCAAATACAAATGAACTGATCTTAAATATATGGCCTTTTAAACTGCACATAGATGGCTTTGTGTGGCCTGCTTCTTTTAATTCCTGCTACGTTTAATCCTGAATATATTCTGTTTTTCTCTAGGGAGGATTCACCTGTTTTATTTTCATCTCAATTGTCTTCTTCATTTCTATCAAGTTAGCGGAGATTCCATTTATAGGAATCAAATAAAATCTGACCAGTAGTTACAAATTCTTGATATTATTCATATTGCTCTTTGGCTAATGGACTCCATCCTGGCTTTTCCCCAGGATAAATGTGTTAATCTACTTGTTCTCAATACTCAATAGTTTGTGGCAGCAGCATGGATCAGAGAAAACTTGGTGACTTTTGACACTGCTTCTCTTGTTCTTCCCTTAAGAAAACTGGTAGCCAGGGGTCAGGGGTCATGCGTCAGGGAAGGCATATGGAAGAGAAGGACTGATAATTGTTGCAGTTGCTGTTTTGTTTGTTTGCTTGTATTCCTCAGAAAGTCTTTTTAGCCTGTGAGCAAATTACTAATTGTAACTTTCTTTTGAATTGTAGATATTAGTTGTTATTCCTCAATAAAAGTCATTTTCTTATGATGTTTATGAAACTTAGCCAGTTATAATTTGTTATAACTTTAAAATGGTACTTCTTTCATTTATATTCATTTATGTTTATAAAATGAATGAGATCAATCATTTAAAAATCTATAAATATGTAATCTAGGACATTGAACATACATTTAAGCAACTTCACAAAAATATTCATATTTTATAGTCTGGAACAATAACTAAGTCATACAAAGTGTATATTTCTTGAGATCTTTAGAGACAATGATGAAATAGTTGAATTATTATTATTATTGACATAATTAACAATTACTATGATCTGAAAGTATCAGAGAGCTTTTGTAAGAGAAGTTTAATTTTGCTTAGAATATTCTTCAAAATTTGAGATAACTCTTATATTTTATGTATCCTACTTATATGAAATTATGATTAACTATTATTTTGTCCTAAATTGGTAAATCAGTGAAATTATGAATATTAAATCATGGATCATTATGGCTCTATAAGTCTAGTTTATTAATTTATTTAAAAATCTAGTTTATTAATTTCTGTAATTATTAGATAATAATTGCTTCCTTTAACTGTGTGCCAAGATTAGGACTGCTGGCTATGCTTATATGCTTTTTTTCTTTTATTAGTTTCTTTTTAGTTAATCTTCCTTTTATGAAATTATTTATATATCTAATTTCCATTTTTGATTTAATTTAAATATTTTGTTTTTCATTATTCCCTCAAGAAATATGACAAGAATTAACTTTAAAAATTATTTTGTTTTATATGACATATTTTGGCATATTTAAGATTATTTATCAGAAGTATGGTGACATATGCCTGAAATCTTAGATTTTAAAATTGAGATCTAATAGCCAAAAATTCAAGGCTAACCTGAGCCAAACACTGAGACTCTATCTTAAAACACCAAAATATATTTAAGTTCAAAAAAATTAAACCTATAAAAATTGTTTTTCCTTGTCTATAATTACCAATGCACAATCTCAATTCACATCCCTTAACTCTTGTGTCATCTTACTCTGTAATGATTGTTTATAGTAGATCTTATCCTGGAGTTATTCTCTTATATAATGTGTATAATTATCAATCTGTTTACAAATCATGGTGGATAATAGAAAATTAGTCCTTTCAGTAGTCATGATATCTGTTGAATTAACTGAAATTCTGAAGTTTTAGGCTCTGTAGTGCTATGAGGTGGCCTGTATGGTTTCTAGGAAGAGATTATTAGGAAGTTTAGCCTCCGGGCTTCTAGAACTTTCCATTCTTTACTTACTAAGTTATTATTTTCTCAAGTTCTCACTAGTTTTCCAGAGTAAACTTTTCCCTTTTGCAATGTCTGCCTCATTTGAAAATAAATGACCAGATATTTGAAAAAAAAAAATCTTGGTTTGTAAGCAGAGGTAATCTTGCATATAATATTTCTGGATTTGTAGTACTCACACCCAGGAAAGTAAATAGGCAGAGAATTTGACTGGCAGATGCCCCACATGGGAATTGCAGTCTTAAGACAATATACATTTTCTTATAAAATGATTTGACTTCCTTTAAAAATCTTTATATTAACACAAGTACCTTTTGAAATGATTATTTTGTACAGCACTGTGCAAAATTTAAGGTTTTAAAATACTGAATTTGGACCAAAATAATCAGCACCATGCACAAGTGGGTCAAGCCTAGAAGAGAAAAACTGCACTGCCAGCTTGGGTAGGACCCAAGAGGCACGGAATAGAACAAGCCATGTGGGTCAGTGTTGTTGGATTATTTTTTATGAAGTTCTTCAGCTCTTTTGACCTAAATTTCCATTTAGTTGCCCCCTTTCCTGGGTTCATTGTTTTAAATATGCTGAGTTTCTAAAAGCATGTCCTAGACAAATAATAAAATATCTAAAGGAGGCAGTTATTCTTCCCACTCATCACTTCAGTGCCTTCTTCGGAGGAGGAAAATTTGGCAGCAAGTATTTAATATTTAATGTATTTATTTTATTTAATTTTATTATTATATGTATGTGTGTATGTCTGCATGTGTGTATGTATGTATGTATGTATGTATGTATGTATGATTGCAGACATGTGCAAGGTGGCATGGCAAGCATGTGAAAGCCAGTCTGAAATGTTTTTGTAGAGCAACTTCTAGCATCAAGTCTCTCCTTTTACCATAGGTTCAGGAGATGCATCTCAGAGCATCAGACTTAAGCAGCAACAGCTTTTACCCATTAAATCATCTTATGCACACTCAACAGCTCAACTTCATTTTGAACAACAACAACAAAAACTATGAACAAGTGATTAAGATTATTTATTTTTATATGGTAATTAGAGTCAATTACATGGTTCTACTAGAACAATTACAATTTCTCATCTGGATTTTAGAACTTGTTCCCGGTGGGGACTGGAGAGATGGCTCTGTAGTTAAGAACATGCATTGCTGTTGCTGAAAACACAAATCCAGTTCCCAGTACCCACACTGGAAGTCTCACAACTACCTGTAAATCCAGTATAAAGGAATCCAACACCCTCTTCAAGACCCTGTTAGTCCCTGCTTTCATTTAGGCAGAGAAAGGGAGAGAGAGAGAGAGAGAGAGAGAGAGAGAGAGAGAGAGAGAGAGAG